>JALIGW010000144.1:258476-270976 GCA_023053685.1 Diadophis punctatus similis | reverse complement strand
CAGATCTCTGGTGAAATCTGTAGAAATCAGCAAGCCATCAGTAGGGATAAGGAAATTAATTCCTTTTGAGATGATAGATACAATACCTACATAGTTTGCTTTATTGCTAACTAGACAAACAGACAGCTAGGAAAATACCATAGAAGAAAATATATGTAGCTCAAGGTTGAATTGTTGAACATATGAGCTGGGTTGATTACTTGCAGAAACTAACTATTATTCAACTAAGTAACATCATCACTGCAAGTGAGTGTGGGGTTTGCTTCCTATTTACATACAGTAGCTTGCCCTGCCAGTGTTTCTCCTTGCTAGTTCTTTGCTTATGGTATTGTTTTCTGCTTGCTTGCTTGCTTATTTGTCTGGTGTTAATCCCTGCTTATCTGGCTCCTGGTTGCTGGAGAAGATGTGCTCTGGTCTTTTTGTTTGTTTGTTTACTTCTTGGCTTTTTATTGTCTCTTTTGAGTGGTGGGTCAATGTGGCATATCTTTGTGTGTTGATGGCTGATTTTCCTAAGCACCAAACTTCCAGGAATTCCCTAGCATTTTTTGAGATTTAGTTTGGTCTAAGATAGTGCCCAGTTGATACCAAGGTTGACTCTATCCATGTGTTGTGAAATTAAGGAGCATTTGTTATGTTTTCTGACTACTAGTTGGTGTTCGTGGATGCACTCTGCAGGTCTTCTGCCTAACTAGCCTACATAGTGGCTGTTGCAATCTTTCCATATATGTCGTAGATGACTCCTGTTTTTCTTCTTAACCCACTAGGTCTTTTGATTGATGTTTTGGAGAGCTGTAGTTGGTTTGTGTGAGGAAGGAAGGAAGGAAGGAAGGTAGGTAGGAAGGAAGGAAGGAAGGAAGGAAGGAAGGAAGGAAGGAAGGAAGGAAGGAAGGAAGGAAGGAAGGAAGGAAGGAAGGAAAGGCAGGGAAGAAGGAAATGAGGAGGAGGAGGAGGAGGAGGAGGAGGGAAGAGATGGAAGGAAGGAGGAACAAAGAAAGGGAGGGAGGGGAGATGGATGGATGGATGGATGAATGGAAGGAAAAAAGGAAGGAAAGGAAAGGAAAGGAAAGAAGGAAGAAAGTAAAGTAAAGTAAAGTTTATTTCTGTTGTGAGCCGCCCAGAGTCCCTCGGGAATTGGTCGGCATAGAAATGTAAAAAGTAAATTAAATTAAATTAAATTAAATTAAATTAAAGTAAAGTAAAGTAAAGTAAAGTAAAGTAAAGTAAAGTAAAGTAAAGTAAAGTAAAGTAAAGTAAAGTAAAGTAAAGTAAAGGGAAAGGGAAAGGGAAAGGGAAAGGGAAAGGGAAAGGGAAAGGGAAAGGAAAGGTTATCCATCCATCAACAAAGCAAGATACTATGAAACAGGTAAGATGATTTCCACAAATGAAGGCCTACTCAAATTATGTCCTATTAATAAGCACTTCAAACGCTTAGGGAAACAGAACAATGCACCATGTCTAGAACCGTACAGCTATAACTTTAATGTTAACACCTCCTCTCTAGAGTCCTGAAAGTCAGCTTGTGAGTTATACAGAACCTATATAGCATTTCCAACAGGTAAGTCAATAAGGTGACATTTGCAGACAAAAGACGTAACAATCCTCATCCAAAGTGCGGTGGTTGGAGAGCCTGTAATGAACTACTCCCTGTGATTAGAAGACATTCCATTGAGTCATTTGATTCCTCTCCTATCCTTTTCCTCCTGGCATATTACAGAGAAAGAGAAGGTAGCAATTTTCTATTTTTATATCGTGTCTTCTTTTTGCATCAAATCCTGCAGGAAGACATGTAACAATCCTGCTGTAATTCTAGTTGCTTTGGAAATGTTATTTGGCCTTGTGTCTTGCAGTCAAAATTTGGCCCAACCTGTTGACCCAGGTCTAAGATATTTTAAAAAAGTGCAATGTTTTGAATGCACCCATTACTGAAGAACATCCACTGGAAGTTGGTAAGGCCACTCTTGGAATACTGCATTCAGTTTTGGTCACCACAATGTAAAAAGAGGTGGAGACTCTAGAAAGAGTGCAGAGAAGAGCAACAAAGATGATTAGAGGACTGGAGGTTAAAACATATGAAGAACGGTTGCAGGAATTGTGTATGTATATTTTAATGAAAAGAAGACTAGGGCAGGGTCGGGTTGCTCACTTACCTCGCTGCCGGAGCCATGCGCGTGCATCTTCACGCTTTGGGGGGCGCACGTTCACTACGCGTGCATGGCCCCTTGCACAATTTTGCTTCTGCGCATGTGTGGAGGCAAAATCTCGCCGAAATCTCACAAGGGGATGTGCGCGCACATGAGATTTCGGTGCGATTTTGCTTCCATGCATGCGTGGAGGCAAAATCTCGCTGAAATCTCGCGCGCACGCCCATCCCCTCGCAAAATTTTGGCACAATTTTGCTTCCGTGCATGCACAGAAGCAAAATCGCCCAAAAATCACCGAAAAAAAATGGTGACGCAGCAGAGAGGGCTCCGGAGCGGTTGCACAATATAGCAATAGCACTTTACTTATATACCGCTTCATAGTGCTTTACAGCCCTCTTTAAGCGGTTTACAGAGTTCAGCATATTGCCCCCAAACAATCTGGGTCCTCATTTTACCGACCTCAGAAGGATGGAAGGCTGAGTCAACCTTGAGCCTAGTGAGATTTGAACAGCTGAACTGCTGAACTAGCAGTCAGCCTGCAGTCGCAGCATTTAACCACTGCACCACTTCAGCTCTTCAGCACAATCCGCCGCTCCCTACCGGAGCTGCGCCCCGGGCAGCTCCAGCAGGAACCCACCTCTGGACTAGGGGGGACATGATAGCAGTGATCCAATATCTGAAGGGCTGCCACAAAGAAGAGGGAATCAAGCTATTCTCCAAATCACCTGAGGGCAGGACAAGAAGCAGCCAGTTTTGGTCCCCACATTACAAAAAAGATGTTGAGACTTTGGAAAAAGTGCAAAGAAGAGCAACTAAAATGATTAAGGGCCTGGAGACAAAAACATATGAAGAATGGTTGCAGGATTTGGGTTTGGCTAACCTAAAGAAAAGAAGAATTAGGGGTGACATGATAGCAGTGTTTCAGTATTTGAGGGGCTGCCACAAAGAAGAGTCAAGCTATTCTCCAAAGCACCCAAAGGCAGGACAAGAAGCAATGGGTAGGAACTAATCAAGGAGAGAAGCAACCTGGAATTAAGGAGAAACTTCTTAACAGGGAAGACAATTAACCAGTGGAACAGTTTGCCTTCAGAAGTTGTGGGTGCTCCAACACTGGAAGTTTTTAAGAAGAGAGTGGACAGCCACCTATCTGGAATGGTATAGGGTTTCCTACTCAAGCAGGGGGTTGGACTAGAAGACCTCCAAGTTCCCTTCCAACTCTGTTATTCTGAACCCCTTGGGAAAGTCATAAATTCCAAAAGGAATATGCTACAATTAAAACAATAAAACCATTTTAAAAGCAATAAAAAACCTAAAGAAAAAATATTTGTCCAAAATAAATATGTATAGATACTTGGCCAGTTAACAATAAAGTCAGAAAGGGGACTCAGGGAATTCCAGAATGAAATTCCATAATGAAGGTAGTCCTCAACATACGACTGTAACAGAGTCTGCCCATTAAAGTCACATTGTATGGAGATTTACCAGGTTGTCATTCAACCAACCCAATTTTACAACCCAATTTACAATGGATTTCCAGAGGAAAAATTGCAGACTACAGGAAGCACTACTCAGGTGACCCTGAGGACACAGATAAACCTCCCAATTGCTTCAATGACCCTACAAAAGGATGCAAATGACCAGCTGTCTGCAAGGAATATAAATCCTTCCATTCCCCACCATCCTGTCAGAGCTGAAGAAGCTTCTTGGATGAGAAGCGAAATGCCTTCAAAAGAAAAAAAACAAGAAAGTCCAGTTGCCACCTGAAAAAAAGCACCTTTGAGCCAATTTTACCACCTTTTTGTAGCAGTCCTTAAGCAATTGCTGCAGTCGTTAAACAAAGCCACTGCTAAGCCGGTTGTATATTGAGCACTACCTGTAAGCTACACCATTGAATGAAGAGAGATCAAGGCACTGAATATAGAGAGGCCCCAAAGACATCAGACTGCATTTTTTCAGCGCTGAAATTATGCCAAAGAATTTCCTGTTCATTTAGCACTGTTGATGCTGCGGCAGAGCGAATTCCACCAACTTGACAATCTAATTAAACATGAAAAGGACTCTGGATTTAACTCGGCCCTCATAATTCAACCATCTCCGATGGCCTCATCATCTTGGCTTTGTGCTGCTTGTATCTCATCAGATTAGATTATAATCCCATCTTTCTACGTTCTTGAATTGCTGCACAGAAGCATCACGCTGTTAGGCCACATGAGGCAACACCACACACAAACCCCGAATAATTTAATTTACAAAAGCTTTGATGGGCGGGAGGGAAAGCGTTGCCTTCCCTCAATCAAAGGATACTCCAGCAAAACTGACGGGTGTGATCATTTCTTTAAGGTTGTCAAAATTCAACAACATATTTATTTTTTATTTTTTATTTATTTTTGTCAAGTACGTGTTGGTAATATACATAGATATAACATTGTTTATATACATAAGATGAGTACTAATAAGAGGGAACATTAGGAGAGGGACGGTAGGCACGCTGGTGCACTTATGCACGCCCCTTACTGACCTCTTAGGAATCGGGTGAGGTCAACAGTGGACAGTCTAAGGGTAAAGTTTTGGGGGTTTGGTGACGAAACCACAATGTCAGGTAGTGAGTTCCAGGCATTTACCACTCTGTTGCTAAAGTCATATTTTCTACAGTCAAGTTTGGAGCGGTTCACTTTGAGTTTGTATCTGTTGTGTGCTCGTGTATTGTTGTGGTTGAAGCTGAAGTAGTCGTTGACAGGAAGGACGTTGTAGCAGATAATTTTATGAGCTATGCTTAGGTCGTGCCAAAGGCGACGTAGTTCTAAGCTTTCTAAGCCCAGGATTTCAAGTCTGGTTGCGTAGGGTATTCTGTTGCGAGTAGAGGAGTGGAGGACTCTTCTTGTAAAGTATCTCTGGACACTTTCTAATGTATTTATGTCCGATATGCGGTGTGGGTTCCAGACAGATGAGCTGTATTCAAGTGCCACACACACACTCATGCACACTCAGAAACAAAAGCCCCCTCCATCTGAGATAAAATTATGGTTGGGTGAGAGTGTTGGGTTCTTCCCAAAGCTGTACAAAACTTTGGTGACAAGCTACCAAGAGAAATACAGTTTTCTCCAAACCGGACAAAGAGAAGAGTTCCATTCTTTATTTTATTTATTTATTTTCTAAAAGGTTAAGGTAAATACTCATCTCCGTTTCTTGGCTGAGGGAGCCAGCGTTGTCCGAAGACACTTTCCGTGGTCATGTGGCCAACATGACTATGTGCCAAAGGCGCAAACAACACTGTTACCTTCCCAACGAAGTGGTAGCAATAGCAATAGCACTTAGACTTATATACCGCTTCATAGTGCTTTACAGCCCTCTCTAAGCAGTTTGCAGAGTTCAGCATATTGCCCCCAACAATCTGGGTCCTCATTTTACCCACCTCGGAAGGATGGAAGGCTGAGTCAACCTTGAGCCTGGTGAGATTTGAACAGCTGAACTGCTGAACTAGCAGTCAGCTGAAGTAGCCTGCAGTGCTGCACTCTAACCACTGCGCCACCTCGGCTCAACAGGTACCACCTCGGTACCTATTTATCTACTCGCATTTGCATGCTTTCGAACTGTTAGGTGGGCAGGAGCTGTAGCAGGGAACGGGAGCTCACCCCCCATTGAACTGAGCTTGGGGTCTCGAACCCAGGCCGTCAGTTTTCCAGCTGACAAGTTCGGCCTCTTTAACCGCTATTCCACCTTTATTACTTTGTAAGTAACTCAAGGTGGCAAACATACATCATATTAATTCTTCCTCCTATTTCCCCTACTACAACAACCCTGCGAGAGATAGCGTGCATGAATCCAGAGACAGGATGGGGAATTAAAGCTACACAGCCCTAAAGAGGCTTTAGAATAGCATGGGACAGGTGTCCAGGAGATTATCTGAGCTCTGTGTGAGATAATCATCTTATGAACTCATGTCTATCCTGGAGTTTTTTGTTTTTTGGTGGTTTGCTTGCTTTATTTTCAATATCATCAGAAGGAGATGCTGTCTCCCATATTTCAACTCGGTTGGATAGATCTGGCCCATTTCTCCCATGACACATTTTGACCTCTTCAGAGGGGTTACTGAAGAAGCCGGAGGGACTGAGTTAAACCACAAGGAAGGGATGGTGGTGAACTTTTAAAGCAAAGGATTTTGCTCACTAAAATTCCCACGGTCTCAACTGAATTGCTTAACTGGGTATTTTCCCCTCACTCATTTAGATATGTACGGATCTTTTTTTATTATTCAAAAAGTTTTATTAGTACAAAGTACAAACATTTTTCTCTTTTTCTCCCTCCCCTTCCCCCCAACCCCCCCTTCCCCCCTTCCCCCCGACTTCCCAGAAAAAGCACAGGGTATAGTATTCAATAAGCATAAAATTAAAATATACTAACAAATTATAGATTCAAAGTTTCTCTAGTTCTTTAACTCCTCGTTATTTAAAACCTTTTAAACACATTCTAAAAATTTAACATATATCGTTATTAAACTATTTATATCTTCTTAATCTGATACTTTTTTTGAATATAATCAGTCCATCTCAGTGGTGGGTTCCTACCAATGCGGTCCACTCTATAGCACCGGTAGCGGCCCGCTGGTGACGTCACAGTACCGGTGCGGTCGGTTGCTGGTGCCTGGACGCTGCCATTTTTTTTGAAAAAAAAATTATTATTATTTTTTTAAAATTTCTTTTGCACATGCCCAGAAGCTGAGTTTCTGGCACTGCTCATGTGCTGCCTTCCTACCCCACAGTGAGTCCAAGCAGGGGAGGATGGCTGAGGGAGCGCGTGAGACGCTGAAAGAATGGGCGGCAGGAGCTATCTCCATTCCCCTCCCTTCAGCAGTCCGCGAAGCCACGAACGTGCAGTGATGATCCTAGGCATTTTCGCACGTTCGAGGCTTCTCGAGTTGCTGAGGGGCGAGGGAATGGGCGGCAGGACCTATCTCAGTTCCCCTCCCTTCAGCAGTCGAGAAGCCACGCCCACCCAGTCACATGGCTGGTAAGCCACACCCACAAAATAAGCCATGCCCACAGAGTGGTAGTAAAAAAATTAGCAACCCACCCCTGGTCCATCTACTCCATTCCAATATATCTCTCTCATTTGAATGATCTTTAAGATATGATGAGATTTTTGCCATTTCAGCCAGATGTACAACTTTTAATGTCCATTCCTCGATGGTAGGTATATCTTCTTTCTTCCATACTGTGCTACCAGCAACCTGGCAGCTGTTATCAAATTCAAAACCAATTTGGTCTCTATTACAGTACAATCCATAATTATTCCCAGCAAAAAAAACCTAATAAAAGATATGTACGGATCTTGAGGACTTGTTCCACAATGTTTGAAATCAAATGAGTGCTTTATTCTAATCCCCACATTAGCAAAAGATTGTTGTGAACCCAATTTGCCAATTCTTCAAATTTCTACGGTTACTCATTCTTGAAAGAAGAGTGCAGAAGGACTAGAGTATTTAAGAAACAGGGGAGTAGAACAAAAAAATAAGTTTGGATCAAAAATGAATAGATGCTGAACATACCCTGGACACGTTTATGAGTACTTGTGGACCTGAATGAGATAACAGAATAACAGAATTGGAGGTAATCTATTAGAATTGAATAAGGCTGGAAGGGACCTTGGAGGTCTTCTAGTCCAGCCCCCTGCTCAAACAGGAGACCCTGCCTATACCATTTCAGACAAGTGACTGTCCAGTCTCTTCTTAAAAATCTCCAGTGATGAAGCACCCACAACTTCTGGAGGCAAGTCGTTCCACTGATTAATTGTTCTAATGGTAAGGAAATTTCTCCTTAGTTCTAAGTTGCTTCTCTCCTTGATTAGTTTCCACCCATTGCTTCTTGTCCTGCCTTCAAGTGCTTTGGAGAATAGCCTGATTCCCTCTTCTTTGTAGCAACCCCTCAAATATTGGAAGACTGCTATCATGTCTCCCCTAGTCCTTCTTTTCATTAAAGTAGACACACCCAATTCCAGCAACCATTCTTTATATGTTTTAGCCTCCAGTCCCCTAATCATCCTTGTTGATAAACTAGGATTAGCATATCAAGACTGCAAAAATCAAGATAGCTGCAAATAATTAGATTCTCTGGATTTCTTTCTTCCTAGCCTAACTTCCTGCAGCCCTAGATAAACAAAAACCATTTCTAAAAGCACTGGTTCTCAAGGGCATCTAAAAAGCAATAGGTTTACTTCTGCATGTACTTTGGGATGTTGCAGGAGAAGGAACCTGTTATTGTTAAATGAAACACATATAAGAACATTTGCAATGTCTGTCAGTGCAATGTGCAATGTATCCCACATCGAAAATTTGGTTGCTGTGAAAAATACATTCCAGAGCTGCAAAGCAACAATCACAGATCTTCTAGAACAGGGGTGTGAAACTCAAGGTCCACGGGCGGGATCCGACCCGCGGGGTGCTTAAATCTGGCCCGCGGGGCTGCTCTGGACACCCGCAATGAATATATTTTTTTTTACTTTTTAAAAAGCATTTTTACTACCTATTTGCCCAAACTGGTAGTAAAAAAATGCTTTAAAAAGTTTTTAAAAAGGTTCCCACATCAGCTGTTTGACAATCAGCTGAGTGGGGGATGGAACCTTTTTAAAAAAAACTTTTTTAAATAGCAATAGCAATAGCACTTTACTTATATACCGCTTCATAGTGCTTTACAGCCCTCTCTAAGCGGTTTACAGAGTTCAGCATATTGCCCCCCAACAATCTGGGTCCTCATTTTACCCACCTCGGAAGGATGGAAGGCTGAGTCAACCTTGAGCCTAGTGAGATTTGAACAGCTGAACTGCTGAACTAGCAGTCAGCCTGCAGTCGCAGCATTTAACCACTGCACCACTTCAGCTCTTAAAGCATTTTTTACTACCTATTCGCTCGAACTATGACTCTGTGAGGTTCCTGCTTGTTGCAGGGGCCATTTTGTGTGAAGTCATCTGCTTCTGCATTGTGTGTGAGTCAGTTGTGTAACTTTTGTGTTGTTTGCGTGTGACGTGTGAAAGTTGGTTTTTGAGCTCAGCCGGTCACATGACCATGACCACCAAGCCACGCCCACCAAGCCACGCCCACAGAACCGGTAGGGAACATTTTTAGATTTCACCACTGCCTGCAGCCCTCTGCCAGCAAAAATGGAGCCGGAGGGGGCTCCATTTTTGCTGGCAGAGGGATAGCAAAACAAACTAAACAAACTAAAATCAAAACAAAAGCAGAAATGTTTCCCCCTTTGCATTTGAGCATCCAAGAAGGGACAGGAAAGGAGAAGGGGAAAGAGGAAAGACAAAGAAAAAGAAGGAAAGAGGGAAAGAAAGAAGAAAGGAGAATGAAGAGGGAGGGAGGGAAGGAAGGAAGGAAGGAAGGAAGGAAGGAAGGAAGGAAGGAAGGAAGGAAGGAAGGAAGGAAGGAAGGAAGGAAGGAAATTATAATGAGAGGGAGGGAGGGTCTGAGGGAAGTCCACAGGTGCCCCTCACACGAGTGACATTGAGCTGGCCACGCCCACCCCAGCCACGCCCCCTGGCCCCCTGAGGTCAAACACAATCCTGATTGGGCCCTCAATGAAATCGAGTTAGACACCCCTGTTCTAGAATCTTGTTTTATAAAGGACATTTCCTGAAAAATTAGAAAGAAGAGCAGAAGTCCGTGCAGCATGTAACTTCTGCTGATCCATGCGTTTCTAAGATGGAGACACGGCTCATATTTGATTGGCTTTGGCATGGTGTCTGGAAGTATCACAGTCCTGCGGGCCATCGTTGCGGTGGTGGTGCACACACACACACACACACACACACACACACACACAAATGCCCTCTTGCAAAAAAAGGGGGGGAAAGGCTGCCCTTTGTTTCCTCTCTGCCTCCCTTTCTCGGAGTCACAAATTGCCTGTGTTTTTTTTTTGTTGTTGTTGTTTCTGTGAAAATGAAGGGGAAGTGAGAAACGCTGGAAATGTGCAATAGAGGAGAAAGTCACACGTTGCATGCTAAAGGTTATGTTGTTTTCACTTGGCATAACACCACCACCACTACAGGGTCTTGTGTAGCTCCCTGTCACTTGCACACTTTTGCTCTCCTTACTCTCTGAGGAAGATTCTCAAAGGGAAGCTTTCGAACATGTTGAGTTCACACTTTGATTTCCAGCCTATCCTCTTCTTTCAGAAACACCCCCCCACACACAACACACACACACACATAAATCAGTTATAATAAAAAAAACTGTGAAGCGGGGGAAGGTCCCACCAAATGAAGAAAGATGCCTGCACTGTATTTCTAAACCAGGGAATTGGTCTTGAGAGTCTAAGACAATCCACTTTGCCAAGCTGTGCTTAGTTCATTGGGGGATCCTTTTACAGATTGAAAAAGTGGGGGAGAAATTTTATAAAAAGAAGAATCAAGGGAAAATCAAGTGGGGAGGTAGTGCCAGTAAAGAAATAAGCCAAGTGGCAGATAGATAGGTAGATAGATGATGCAGAAGCAGAAGTGGATGATGATAGATGCTAGACGATAGATGATAGATGATAGATAGATAGATGGAGAGAGAGAGAGAGAGAGAGAGAGAGAGAGAGAGAGAGAGAGAGAGAGATATTAGATAGATAGATAGATAGATAGATAGATAGATAGATAGATAGATAGATAGATAGATAGATGATAGATGATAGATGATAGATAGATAGATAGATAGATAGATAGAGAGAGAGAGAGAGAGAGAGAGATGATAGATAGATAGATAGATAGATAGATAGATAGATAGATAGATAGATAGATAGATAGATAGATAGATAGATAGATATGGATGGATGGATGGATGGATGGATGGATGGATGGATGGATGGATGGATGGATGGATGGATGGATGGATGGAAGGAAGCGTGGGTGGGTGGGTGGGTGGATGGATGGATGGATGGATGGATGGATGGTAGACTGAGATAGATAGATTTAAACAGACAGACGGACAGGCAGACAGACAGATTTATTATTATCACTTCAGTTTACTGAGTTGTTATCTGCCTAAGGACCTACTTCTTCAAGGAGAAGGAACGAAGGAGGAAGGGGCATGGCCAATATCGCAGCAGTACGGGTGTCTGCCGTGCTCCGCGGGAAACCCGGAATCCCAGCTGTTTGGAGACCTGGAACCGGATTGGAACCAGGTCAGATCCACCCTGGAGGGGCGGTGAAGAAGAGAGGCACCAGTTGGTGGTCTCGGGGGACTTGCAAACACCTCAGGGAGCCGGCACCAGCCTCTAGGCCAGCAGCTGTGGAAGACGACTCTGTTGCCATTAGCTGGGAGGGCCACAATCAGAACAATTGAAATGGAGAGATCGTGGATTGCCTGGGTGACAAGATCTAAGCATTTGTGCTGGAGAGAGGTGAAGAAGTGCTGAAGCTGGGTGAGTGTTTGGCCGATTTAATGATAAAAAGAAGAAAATTAAAAGGAGACAAAAGAGACTCTAAAATGGAGTGAGCAGCTATCTAGCAATTGGAAATACCATAGAGTGAGTTAAAGGAAGAAGTTTAAAAGCCCAAATTTCAGGATGTCTTTATAATTGGACTTGGTGGAAGTTAAAGAGACTGAAAAAGAATAAAGAATTTGAAGAAAATATCTTATAAGTGCTACGTGGATTTAAAATACTTAGGAGACTTTTGTAAAAGAGCTGTTTTGTTATATTGGGAAACTGGCAACGCCATCTGCTGGTTAAAAGAAAATATTGCAACAGACTGTGGAAAGCTTGAATTTGCTGACAGCTGGAGACTGACCTTGCTCATAAGAAGATAACTAGGAGCTTGAAAGGACTTGAAAGCAGTGTGTGTTGTGCTGTTGTGTTTGATGGTGCACTGTTTTGGTGATAGAAGATAAGAGGATTTTGAATTGGATTGGACAGAAATACAAAGAGATTATATGGACTTAAGCTGCAAGTAAAAAAAAACTATGAACTTTGTGAATTGTGAACTTGACATTATGGAGGCGTGTATCTATGAAGAATTGACTGAGATGTTAAAATACATCTATGAAGATATAAAAACTTACCTTTTGGAAATCAGAGGTGAAAAGAAAATAGAAATGAAGCTGGATTATAAAGAATACTTAGAATTTACAATGGTGGTAAATGAAAATGAAGAAAATGAAGAACAAGTAGATTACACAGATGAAAAAGGGACTGAAAATAAAAAACAGATTCATGATTACACTGGGAGTTACAGTGATAAGAAAAGAGTAAGAGGGGAGCATTGGTATCAGAAGAAGCAATTAAAAATAAGGGGGGTAATAGGGAGAAGAGACTAGGAGGAATTGAGAGCAGACTTACATAAATAATATACTCAAAAGGAAGAAAAGGAATTTGGGAAAAA
>JALIGW010000144.1:93476-255976 GCA_023053685.1 Diadophis punctatus similis | reverse complement strand
AGCTGCCAAAAGCAGTTGGGCTGAAGAGGTGCCAGCTGGCAGATGCCGAAAGAAAATCAAGGGAAGAGTTGGAAGCAGGAAGTGTTAAGGAGAAGAGGGAAAAATGCACGCACAAAAGAGTTCCAACACCAGGCATTGCAATGTGGATGATGACATCTAGAAGGATATTTGGAGAATTACCGTATTTTTTGGAGTATAAGACGCACCTTTTTCCTCCCTAAAAGTGGCTGAAAATTTGGGTGTGTCTTATACTCTGAATGTAGCTTTTTTGAAGCTTTTTCCCAGCCCTAACTAGGTGCTAACGATCTTCCCAACTCTTACCTTGCAGGCTTTTTCATTGTTACTCTCTCCGAAGAATGTTTTTCCAGCCCTAAGTCTTTGCAGGGTTTTTTTTATTGCTCTACTTGCTCCAAAGAAGTTTTTTTCCAGCCCTAACCAGGTGCTAACGATCTTCCCAGCTCTTACTGGCTTGCAGGCTCTTTCATTGTTACTCTTTTTTTAAGTCCTAACCAGGGGATAAAATAATGTGCTGAAGCTGACCAGACTAAGGACGCTAGCCAGATGAATACCTGGTAGGCAGATTTTTTCCCCTATTTCCCTCCCCAAAAACTAAGGTGCGTCTTATACTCCGAAAAATATGGTATTGTCACTATTTTTTTTAAAAAAGCAGCATCTGCTAGCTGTTGTCTTCCCTTTGGCTTTAGATCACTGTTTCTCTCAACCTCGGCAGCTTGCAGATGTGTGGACTTCAACTCCCAGAATTCCCCAAGCAGCCATGGAGAAGTTGTGCCATGGAGATGCCGGGGAACTATTGCCGAGGAAACAAGCTGAAGAGATCAAAACTCTTTCGAGGGATGAGCTCCTTTCCTACATGGCCCTGCCATAAATTTCATTTTGAGGCTGCAAAGCCAAAATGCAGCATCTAAAATAGTGTTTCCCAACCTTGGCAGCTTGAAGATGTGTGGACTGCAACTCCCAGAATTCCCCTTGGAGGTCTTCTAGTCCAATTCCCTCAAGCAGGAAACTCTCTAGTACCATTCCAGACAAATGGTTGTGCAATTTCTTCTTAAAAACCTCCAGTGTTGGAGCACCCACAACAGTGATGCACAGAGTGCCGAAACCGGAAGGTGCACGTGCCTAGGCGTGCATGCGCGCCTCGGAAACCCAACAACAAGCTGGCTGACCTGGGGTGACGGCACGCATGCTCACAGAGAGGGCTCTGCATGCCACCTCTGGCACGTGTGCCATTGGCTCGCCATCACAGACCCACAACTTCTGAAGGCAAACAATCCCGCTGATTAATTGTTCTAACTGTCAGGAAATTTCTCCTTATTTCTAGGTTGCATCTCTCCTTGATTGGTTTCCATTCATTGCTTCTTGTCCTGCCCTCAGGTGCTTTGAAGAGGATCCCTTATGAGATTCTTACTCCATCCTTCTCCTTGGGACTCAGATTTCATTGATGGTATCATTGTTTAGGCTGTGTTTCTTCCTCCCATCTCCCAAGGTTATTCTCACAACCCATTACCTTTTCAAGTTTCATCTTGTGATAGTTTACCTAGAAGGAGGTCAACAATTGACAGTAACATTTAGAGAAAAACTGGAGGTGTTTCCATTTCATTTACCTTACTCCAGAGGTGGGTTCCTGCCTGTTTTTGCCGGTGCGGTTAATAGCTGTTGTTCGGCGCAGAGCCGAAGACGCTGCTGCCGTTCGCGGCGCGGGAGCTTTCCCCGGGCACTTTCCCCGCCCACATGGACGCCGCCAATTGCGTTCTTTTGCCCTCTGCGCATGCAGAACGCTTTGCGCATGCGCAGAGGGCAAAATAACGCAAATGGCGGCGTCCATGCGGGCGGCGGCAGCGCCCAGGGAAAGCCCCCGCGCCGCAAACGGCAGCAGCGTCTTCGGCTCTGCGCCGAACAACAGCTATTAACCGCACCGGCAGGAACCCACCTCTGCCTTACTCCTGCCATTTCCTTTATAATTGATCCCTTCCATCCTTCTCCATTAATCCTTTCTTTTTTCCCTTTCCTTTCCTTTCCTTTCCTTTCCTTTCCTTTCCTTTCCTTTCCTTTCCTTCTTTCTTTTCCTTCTTTCCTTTCCTTTCCTTTCCTTCTTTCCTTTCCTTTCCTTTCCTCTCCTCTCCTCTCCTCACCTCTCCTTTCTTTCCTTCTTTCCTTTCCTTTCCTTTCCTTTCCTTCTTTCCTTTCCTTTCCTTTCCTTTCCTCTCCTCTCCTCTCCTCTCCTCTCCTCTCCTCTCCTCTCCTCTCCTCTCCTTTCTTTCTTTTCTTTCTTTTCATTTATTTATTTATTTATTTATTTAAACGCTCTTATAAGCCGCCCAATCCCATGGGACTCAGGGCGGCGTACAGCATAAGTAAGAAGCGTACAATTTAAAACAGTAATCATAAATTTAAATTAAAAAATAATTAAAAAGAAGACATTATAAAACACAACATTCAGGGGGAATTTGCTTATCCTATTCACCCCATCTGCCGGAAGAGCCATGTTTTTAGGGCTTTACGGAAGGCCAGTAAGGTGGGGATAGTTCGGATCTCTGGTGGAAGATGGTTCCAGAGGGACGGGGCTCCCACAGAGAAGGCCCTCCCCCGCGGCCCCGCCAATCGACATTGTTTGGCCGACGGGACCCGGAGGAGGCCCTCTCTGTGGGACCTAACCGGTCTTAGGGAGGTATGTGGTAGGATGCGGTCCCGCAGGTAACCTGGCCCTGAGCCATGTAGGGCTTTAAAGGTAACGACCAACACCTTAAATTGCACCCGGAGGCTAACTGGTAGCCAATGCAGCTGGCGAAGGATAGGTGTTACATGGGTGTATCTCGGTACACCCACTACTGCACGCACAGCTGCATTCTGTACCAGCTGGAGTCTCCGAATGCTCTTCGAGGGTAGCCCCATGTAGAGCGCGTTACAGTAGTCTAGCCGTGAGGTGACAAGGGCATGAGTGACTGTGAGCAAGGCCTCCCTCTCCAAGTAAGGTCGCAATTGGTGCACAAGACGGATTTGTGCAAAGGTCCCCCTAGCCACAGCTGAAAGATGTTGATCCAATTTTAGCTGTGGATCTAGGAGGACACCCAAATTGCGAACCTGTTCTGAGGGATTCAATTTTTCTCCCCCGAGAACCAAGGAGGGACAGTCGACATAGTCCTTGGGAGGCAATATCCAGAGCCACTCAGTCTTGTCTGGGTTGAGCCTGAGTCTGTTCACTCCCATCCAGACCCTCACATCGTCCAGGCAGCGGCACATTACATCAACTGCTTCACTGAACTGACACGGGGTGGAGATGTACAACTGGGTATCGTCAGCATACTGCTGATACCTCACCCCATGCCGTCGGATGATCTCACCCAGCGGTTTCATGTAAATGTTAAACAGGATGGGAGAGAGGACCGAGCCCTGTGGCACCCCGCAAACCAGGGGCCTAGGGGCCGACCTCTGTCCTCCTGTCAACACCGACTGCGTCCTGTCAGAGAGATAGGAGGAGAACCACCGTAAAACAGTGCCTCCCACTCCCATCTCCCCAAGACGACGCAGAAGGATACCATGGTCAATGGTATCGAAAGCCGCTGAGAGGTCAAGTAGCACCAGGATGGAGGAATAACCCCCGTCCCGGGCTCGCCAGAGATCATCCATCAGCGCGACCAAAGCAGTCTCCGTACTGTAGCCGCGCCTGAAGCCCGATTGAAAGGGATCCAGATAATCAGTATCCTCCAATAGCCGCAGGAGTTGGAGCGACACCACCTTCTCGACAACTTTACCCAAGAAGGGTAAGTTGGAGACTGGACGGAAGTTCTTTAAATCCGCTGGGTCCAGGGAAGGCTTCTTGAGGAGGGGCCTCACCACCGCAGCTTTTAAAGGCTGTGGGATGGATCCCTCTCTCAAAGAAGCGATCACAACCGCCTGGAGCCAGCCGCGTGTCACCTCCCTGCTGGCAGAGACCAGCCAGGAGGGGCACGGGTCCAATAAACAGGTGGAGGCGCTCATCGCTCCTATGGCCTTGTCCACATCCTCAGGAGTGACAGGTTCAAACTCGTCCCATATAACAGGACTAAGACTCACCCCTGTCATCTTGCCCTGTCCAAATGGAGTCCAGGTCTGTCCGAATCTGAACGACTTTATCCGCCAGAAACTGAGAGAATTCCTCAGCTCTGCCCTGCAAGGGATCTTCAGCTCCCTCCTTGGCTAGGAGGGAGCGAGTCACCCTAAACAGGGCGGCTGGGCGGGAGTCGGCGGACGCAATAAGAGCGGAAAAATACGTGCATTTTGCCGCCCTTATCGCCACTAAGTAAGACTTAATGTAAGTTCTTAAAAGTGTCCGGTCAGACTCAGCTTTACTGGCCCTCCATCGTCGCTCTAGGCGTCTCTTTAGGCGCTTCATCTCCCGGAGCTCCTCAGTAAACCAAGGGGCCCTCCGGGATCCGCTGCCACGGAGAGGCCGCAAAGGCGCAATCCGATCTAAGGCCCCCGTTGCCGCCTGGTTCCAAGCAGCCACTAGAGCCTCAGATGAATCGTGTACCAGGGAGTCAGGTATTTCCCCAAGTTCCTTCTGAAATCCTTCAGATTCCATTAGGCGCCTGGGGCGGAACCACTTATTCGGCCCCGCCTCCTTGCGGTGGAGGAGTGGTGCCATGAAATCCAACCTCAGAAGGAAATGATCTGACCACGACAAGGGTGTTGTGACTAAACCCCTCAGCCTCAGATCATCTCTCCACTGCCCCGAGAGAAACACAAGGTCAAGCGTGTGACCTCCCTCATGAGTCGGACCCTGAACTACTTGGGTCAGGTTCATGGTTGTCATGGAAGCCATGAACTCCTGGACTGCCTCCGAGGTTTCACCGGGCGATGGCAAATTAAAGTCCCCCATTCTACTCTATTTCCTTTCATTTCCTTCCCTTCCCTTCTTCTCGATTGCTTTGCCTTGCCTTTTTTCATTCTTTTCAATTTCCTCCCCGTCTTTCTTTTATTTCTCCTTCATTTCCATTCCTTGCCTTGCCACTTCAGCAATGTACATGGTAACAGCCTTATGAAGACAGTTCTCTTTAGCTTGCCCGCTGCTTGCATTTCATCAGGCTGAGGATCTTTTGTTAAAACTTACTGGATTTCACGAATTGAACCCTATGCGGCAAGAAGTTCCATCTTCCCCTCTAACCTTAGCAAATTGATTGCTTTAGACTCATAGGAGCAAGTCAACACCCAGGATACTATTGGCAGAAAAGAAGGTCAGCTCAAGCTGCTGGAAAGCCAAATAATGTTTTCATCTCTTTTTCTCGCAGTAGATTATAAAAGGTATAAAGCAAATTGATCATGATATTTTATATTCATGCCTGGTTTTTTTTGGAATGTGCATGAATCGTCTATTTTTTTGTTGTTGAAAGCACCTTTCTCCTTAATGAAAGGAAGAACTGGGGGAGACATGATAGCAGTGTTCCGATATCTCGGGGATTGCCACAAAGAAGAGGGAGTCAAGCTATTCTCCAAAACACCTGAGGGTAGAACAAGAAGCAATGGGTGGAAACTAATCAAGGAGAGAAGCAACTTAGAACTAAGGAGAAATTTCCTGACAGTTAGAACAATTAATCAGTGGAACAGCTTGCCTCCAGAAGTTGTGAATGCTCCAACACTGGAAGTTTTTAAGAAGAGATTGGACAACCATTTGTCTGAAATGGTATAGGATTTCCTGCCTGAGCTGGGGCTGGACTAGAAGACCTCCAAGGTCCCTTCCAACCAGTGGTGGGATTCAATTTTTTCCCCTACCGGTTCTGTGGGCATGGCTTGGTGGTGGAGTCATGTGACTGAGTGGGCGTGGCCAACTTGACATCACTCCTGTCCTGTCCTGTCCTTCCCTTCCCATAGCAATAGCAATAGCACTTAGACTTATATACCGCTTCATAGTGCTTTACAGCCCTCTCTAAGCGGTTTACAGAGTTCAGCATATTGCCCCCAACAATCTGGGTCCTCATTTTACCCACCTCGGAAGGATGGAAGGCTGAATCAACTTTGAGCCTGGTGAGATTTGAACAGCTGAACTGCTGAACTAGCAATCAGCTGAAGGCTGCAGTGCTGCTTTTAACCACTGCACCATCCCATCCCATCCCATCCCACCCCACCTCACCCAACCCCACCCTGTCCTGTTCCATCCTGTCCTCTTTTACCCTATTCCATCTGTCTGTCTCCATCTATCTGATGTTAAACTCTGAAGAACAGCCTGCTGTTTGCAGAGGTTATTTGACAGCTGGCTTAGTCCAAATGTGGCTTTGCACGCAGCCTAAGAAATACCTACGCAACAGCTTTGGGAGAACAGCTTGAGCCCCCGAGGAGAAGTGGCAGGGCTAGAAAAAGTTGTGCCGCTTTCACCTTTATTCTTGTGGGGAAGGAAAGGGAAAGAGGGGAGGGAAAGATTTTTTTTAAAAAAATGAAGATGAGACTGGTCAAATATTCTGAGTAGATCTCATCCCCTGTGGCTTTGAAATGTGTTTCTCAAACCTAAGGAATCACACTGTCAGCCGCATTGATTATTATCACATCAAGGGCTCACTTTCAGAACTGGCTGTCCAGAATTCCTGAAGAACGCCGGCTGAATAAAAAGCAGTTGAAGAAGAAAACTTCAGCATAGGACAAACCATCCAAAACTTTGGAGAAGGAGGTTCAGGAATTGGTCACTTGGTTGTATTTGCTTTATTTGTTTTTACAAATATTAGAGGCCAGTCAGCTCCAAAGTGACTCTGGCAGCTTACGCTAAAAATATCTGAGAAAGCAGTAATAATAGAGTGCAGGTAGTCCTTGACTTACAAACATTCATTCAGTGTCATGAAGTTATGACACTGAAAAAAGAGACTTATGGCTGTTTTTCCACACTTATGACCATTGCCGCATCCCTGTAGTCACATGATCAAAATCAGATGCTTTGCAACTGACAGGACAGGATAGGACAGGATGGGATAGGACAGGACAGCAAAAGATGTTACAGGATAGGATGGGACAGGACGGGACAGGACAGGACAAGACAGAACAAGACGGGACAGGTCAGGATGGGGTAGGATAGGATAGGATAGGATAGGATAGGATAGGATAGGATAGGATAGGATAGGATAGGATAGGATAGGATAGGATAGGACAGGACAGGACAGGACAGGACAGGACAAGACACAACAGGAAGTGATGGGGAAGGATGGGACAGAATGGGATAGGACAGGACAGCAAAGGATGTTACAGGATAGGATGGGACAGGACAGAACAGGACTGTTGGGATGAGAATAAAATCTCATAGAGGCGATTTGGATCTTTACTTGGAATTCAGACAGTCAGAAATAAAGCCGAGATTAAAAGTCTAATAGAAAATATTTATTTCAGTACAAAAACAATAAATCCTGAATAATTACATCTTTGCTAAGAAACACGACTGTTCAGGTCGACAGACAAGGCAGAAAGGAAATTAATGGTGGCTTAGGAATGCACACATGCATACAACTCATATCACGTGTTCTGCTTGTATTGGAATGTACCATAATATTAGATAGGGATGCATAGACATACAACTGACAATATTCACACCGTGACAAGGACGGGACAGGACAGGACAGGACAAGACAGAAGAAGACGGGACAGGTCAGGATGGGGTAGGACAGTACAGGATAGGACAAGACACAACAGGAAGTGATGGGGAAGGATGGGACAGGATGGGATAGGACAAAACAAGACAGGACAGAACAGGACAGCATAAACCAAAACCGGACAGGACAGGCTGAGCAGATAGGTATAAGACAGGAGAGATAAGACATCAGATACTTGGCAACTGACTCATATTTATGATGGTTGCAGTGCACGTGATCACCTTTTGTGACCTTCTGACAAGCAAAGTCAATGAGGGAAACCAGATTCACTTAACAACCGTGTTCCTAGCTTAACAGCTGCAGTGATTCACTTAACAACTGTGGCAAAAAAAGGTCGTAAAATGGGGAAAAACTCACTTAACAGCTGTCTTGCTTAGCAATGGAAATTTTGGGCTCAACTGTAGTCATAAGCTGTAGTTTATGCAGTCATAAACTGTAGTCACCTAGCCTGACTAGGTGGCTCAGTGGCTAAGACACTGAGCTTGTCGATCAGAAAGGTCGGTAGTTCGGTGGTTCAAATCCCTAGTATAGGTCTCCTGCATGAGCAGGGGGTTGGACTAGATGACCTCCAAGGTCCCTTCCAACTCTGTTATTGTATTGTTATAAGTCAAGGACTACCTATATAGTTCTCCCATCCACTGTAGAATATCAAGGAGTTTCAATTGGTGGGATCTAGGAGGAGGGCCTTCTCAACTGCGGCCCCCACCCTATGGAACGTCTTACCCCCATAGGTGAGGCGAGCCCCCACTCTCATGGCTTTCTGGAAGGCCATTAAGACCCAGCTTTGCCAGTTAACATGGGAGTCTAAGAGTATGATGCAGCCCTGGGGATGACCAGTTACCTGAGGACACTCCTACTGCCTTGTTAACCGTCACATTTTTAACCTGATTTTTATCTTTAACATATACGTTTTAATCTGTTCTTAATTTTATTTTTAATCTATACTTTTACTCATGTATTTGCAGCCTCCTTGGTGCTCTCTGAGATTGGCAGTTTTCTTGCAGACGTTTCATTACCCAACTGTGCAACAACATCAGAGCTCATTAGAGCACTAGTTTATAAGAAAACATCTAGAATGGAATGGAATGGAATGGAATGGAATGGAATGGATTGGAATGGATTGGAATAGAATAGAATAGAATAGAATAGAATAGAATAGAATAGAATAGAGTAGAGTAGAGTAGAGTAGAGTAGAGTAGAGTAGAGTAGAGTAGAGTAGAGTAGAGTAGAGTAGAGTAGAGTAGAGTAGAGTAGAGTAGAGTAGAATAGAATAGAATAGAATAGAATAGAATAGAATAGAATAAGAAGTAGAGAATAGAATAGAATAGAATAGAATAGAATAGAATAGAATAGAATAGAATAGAATAGAATAGAATAGAATAGAATAGAATAGAATTCTTTATTGGCCAAGTGTGATTGGACACACAAGGAATTTGTCTTTGGTGCATATGCTCTCAGTGTACATAAAAGAAAAGATACGTTCGTCAAGAATCCTAAGGTACAACACTTAATGATAGTCTGGGTACAAATAAGCAATGAAATCATATTAGGAACCAGTCAATATAAATTGTAAGGATAAAAACAACAAAGTTACAGTCATAAGTGGGAGGAGATGGGTGATAGGAACCATGAGAAGATTAATAGTAAATAGTTAAGATTAATATCTACAAGAAAGCCAGCAATCTCAGAAAGCACCCACAGTTCAACCCTGAGCTACAATTATTCTCCTATATCCGTACCACATTAGGGTGTCAAATGCTTTAGAAAGCACACAAATGAGAGAAATTTGCATGTAGGTGCATTTCCACCAAGGAACATCTATTCTTTCTGCATGAATGCCTATGACAGCATGCCCTACCCACCAGAGCACTGATCACGCTACCTAGTTTGGTAATGAAATGTCTGCAAGAAAACCACCAAGCTCAGAGAGCACCAAGGACCCCACAGTTCAACTATAACTATTCTCTTCTGTCGGTATTCATGTATTTATATGGTTTTATCATGATGTTGTAAATTGCCCAGAGTCACTTAGGTGAGATGGGTGGGTGTAAACAATGAATGAATGAATGAATGAATGAATGAATGAATGAATGAATGAATGCATGAATGAATGAACGAACGAACGAACGAACGAACGAACAAACAAACAAACAAACAAACAAACAAACAAACAAACAAACATTGATCTTCTTTTATCAGCACAGTTCTAGGCTGCATTAATAGAGGGATAGACTCAAGATCATGTGAAGTATTAATATCACATTAGAATGCCTTGGTAAGACCACACTTGGATCCAGTTTTGGTCTCCATATTATATAAAAACAGATGCTGAGACTCTAAAAGAGCAACAAAGATGATTAAAGGGACTGGAGGCTAAAACATAGGAAGAACGGTTGCAGGAACTGGGTATGTCCAGTTTCATGCAAAGAAGGACTAGGGGTCACACGATAGCAGTGTTATAATATCTAAGGGGCTGCCCCAAAGAAGAGGGGGTCAACCTATTCTCCAAAGCACCCGAAAGCAGGACAAGAAGCAACGGATGGAAATTAGTTAAGGAGAGAAGCAACCTAGAACTAAGGAGAACTTTCCCGACAGTGAGAACAAACAATCAGTGGAAGGATTTGCCTCCAGAAGCAGCAGTGGGTTGCTCCCGCTTCGGCCCAGTTCTGCGAAGTGGTAGCGGTGGCAGTGGGAGACTCCGCCCACCTGCCTGGGACACTTCTGTGCATGAACCAGTGGCAACGGGTTTTAGAACCCACTACTGTCCAGAAGTTGTCGCTGCTCCATCACTGGAGGTTTTAAAGAAGAGATTGGACAACCATTTGTCTGAAATGGTATACGACTTCCTGTTTGAGTAGGGGGTTGCACTGGGAGACCTCCAAGGTCCCTTCCAAATCTTTGTTATTCTGTTACGTTATTCTGATGAGTTCTGTTTCTAAATTGATGAAGTTCCAGGGAGTGAGATGCTTGCCCCCTTTCATACTAAGCTCTGATCCTTGAAAATGTTCTCAAGGTTTTTCTCCAATTGCCAGGTCCTCAAATTTACCAAGAAAATTCCATCGCATCATGACGGCCAGGGGCGGGTTCCTAATTTTTTTACTACCACTCTGTGGGCGTGGCTTATTTTGTGGGTGTGACTTGCCAGCCATGTGACCAGGTAGGCGTGGCTTCTCGGACTGCTGAAGGGAGGGGAACTGAGATAGGTCCTGCCGCCCATTCCCCCTCCCCTCAGCAGCTCGAGAAGCCTCAAACGTGCAAAAATGCCTAGGATCATCACCGTGCGTTCGTGGCTTCTCGGACTGCTGAAGGGAGGGGAATGGAGATAGCTCCTGCCGCCCATTCTTTCAGCGTCTCACGAGCTCCCTCAGCCATCCTCCCCTGCTTGGACTCACTGTGGGGTAGGAAGGCAGCGCATGCGCAGTGCCGGAAACTCGACTTCTGGGCATGCGCAGAAGAATTTTTTTTTTAAAAAAATGGCGGCACCCAGGCACCAGCAACCGACCGCACCGGTACTGTGACATCACCAGCAGGCCGCTACTGGTGCTATAGAGTGGACCGCACTGGTAGGAACTCACCACTGATGACGGCGTAGTTTTGACATGCATACCCTAAACCCAGAGAGCTTTGCACCCAATCTTAATCCTGCTCTTTGATATCTTTGCAGTGCTTGGGTTATCAGATGCTTATGAAGGAAGGCTTTTGAACAGGGATGGGCGAAAGGACATTTCACACAGGCACCTCAGTTCTTTAGTGTACAATGTTGACTTCTTAGCTGTCCGATTTGAGAATTGGCTTGTATGAAGTCCGGGCTGGAAGGGACAGGCACAATTTTCTCCCAGGCCTTTGATCTATGTGAGAAATTTTAAGGGTTGCAAGTCCCCTCCTTCCTTGCACAAAGATGGTCCTGATTTTCAATTTCCTTCCAGCATTTTCTGCAAAATCATTCTTCGAAGTTCATTCTGCATCATTCTTTTCTTCCCAATTTCTGGCATGGTACTGCAGCAGAGCCGATCATCGTTTCTCCAGTAAATGAGTAAATTTAAGAAAATGGATCGATTGCAAACAGGGGAAGTATTAGTACCGCTTTCTAGAGCCTTAGTAAGACCATGCCTGGAATACTGCATCCAGTTTTGGTCACCACATTACAAAAACGATGTTGAGACTTTGGAAAAAGTGCAAAGAAGAGCAGCTAAGATGATTAAAGGCCTGGAGACAAAAACATAGGAAGAACGGTTGCAGGATTTGGGTTTGGCTAGTCTAGAGAGAAGAAGGACTAGGGGGGACATGATAGCAGTATTCCAGTATTTGAGGGGCTGCCACAAAGAGGAGGGATTCAATTTATTTTCCAAGTCACCTAAGGGCAAGACAAGAAACAATGGATGGAAACTAATCAAGGAGAGAAGCAACCTGGAATTAAGGAGAAACTTCCGAAACGTGAGAAACATTAATCAGTGGAATGGCTTGCCTTCGGAAGTTGTTGGTGATCCATAACTGGAGTTTTTTTAAAGAAGAGATTGGACAACCATTTGTCTGAAATGGTATAGGGCCATGATGGTGAACCTATGGCACTCTGTGGGCATGCATGCCGTCAGTCCAGCTCAGCCAGCTGGTCATCTGGTTTGGCACTCTGTGCCTAAAAGGTTCACCATCACTGGTATAGGGTCTCTTGCTTGACCAGGGGGCTGGACTAGAAGACCTCCAAGGTCCCTTCCAGCTCTATTCTGGTTGAAATATGGAAGACATTGGCTCCTTTGCTCTTTTCAAAAGTCCTGTCTTTTCCAGCCTGGTTGTTCATCAGAGAGGCCCCATCAAATGGGGGAATCCCTGGTGTCATCCATGGGGCAACTTATCCACAGGGTACTTGTTTGAATTTACGACTGTTTCTTTTTTTTTTTTTTTAGAGGCCTCCCTTCCTCCCTGCAAGAAAACAAAGGCAAAACAGATGCCTGCCACCGATTTGCATATGCCGGGAAAAGCAAGCATCTGAGGATCCATACCCTACTTCAATAACCACAATCAGCTCCATCTGGTGATCCCGCAGCTCAACGCGTGGAGAATCTGCACTGCCAGAGGCGCTGTCCTTTAACAGCTGAACGGCTGAAGATCTGGCAAATCAACCAAGGACGCTTTGCAGAACAGGAGGGCCGACCGTCCATCCGTGCCTGCTCCTTTGTCTACCTTGCGGGTTTGTATGGTACGTTGGCATCTCAAAAGAAAGAAGGGAAGGCAGGCAGGCAGGCAGGCAGGCAGGCAGGCAGGCAGGAAGGAAGAAGAAGAAGAAGAAGAAAGAAAGAAAGAAAGAAAGAAAGAAAGAAAGAAAGAAAGAAAGAAAGAAAGAAAGAAAGAAAGAAAGAAAGAAAGAAAGAAAGAAAGAAAGAAAGAAAGAAAGGAGGGAGGGAGGGATGGAGGAAGGAAGGAAGGAGAGGGAGGAAGGGGAGAGAGAGAGAGAGAGAAAGAGAAAGAAAGAAAGAAAGAAAGAAAGAAAGAAAGAAAGAAAGAAAGAAAGAAAGAAAGAAAGAAAGAAAGAAAGAAAGAAAGAAAGAAAGAAGAGGAGGAGGAGGAAGGAAGGAAGGAAGGAAGAAGGAAGAAGGAAGGAAGGAGAGAAAGGAAGGGGAAAGAAAGAAAGAAAGAAAGAAAGAAAGAAAGAAGGAAAGAAAGAAAGAAAGAAAGAAAGAAAGAAAGAAAGAAAGAAAGAAAAAGGAAAGAGAGAGAAAGAAAGAGAGAGAAAGAAAGAAGGAAGGAAGGAAGGAAGGAAGGAGAGGGAGAAAGAAAGAAAGAAAAAGAAAGAGAGAGAAAGAAAGAAAGAAAGAAAGAAAGAAAGAAAGAAAGAAAGAAAGAAAGAAAGAAAGAAAGAAAGAAAGAAAAAGGAAAGAGAGCAAAAGAGAAAGAAAGAAGGAAGGAAGGAAGGAAGGAAGGAAGGAGAGGGAGGGAGGGAGGGAGGGAGAGAGAAAGAGAGAGAGAGAGAGAGAAAGAAAGAAAGAAATAAAGAAAGAAAGAAAGAAAGAAAGAAAGAAAGAAAGAAAGAAAGAAAGAAAGAAAGAAAGAAAGAAAGAAAGAAAAAAAAAAAAACCACCCCACAAAATGCCATGAGAACAGCAAACCTGGTTGGCCAGTGAAGAACTAAGAACTAAGTACAGCTAGATTTTGATGTGCAACAATTCATTTAGTGACTGTTTGAAGTTACAACGGCACTGAGAAAAGTGACTTATGACTATTTTTCACACTTACGACTGTTGCAGTGTCCCCAGGGTCACATGATCAAAATTTGGCTGGTTGACAACTGGCATGTATTTATGACGGTTGAACTGTCCTGGGGTCATGTGATCACCATTTGTGACCTCCCCACCTGGCTCCTGACAAGCAAAGTCAATGGGAGAAACCAGATTCACTCAACAACCACACAATTCGCTTAACAACTGCCGTGATTCACTTAACAACTGTGGCAAGAAAGGTCGTAAAAGGGTCAGAACTCACTTAACAATGGTTTTGCTTAGCAATAGAAATTTTGGGCTCCATTGTGGTCATACGATGAGGATTATCTGTAGAGAATAGGTCTATGTGTGTGTTTGTGGAGACATTTGCATTTGTAGGAGTTGTGGTGGCGCAGTGGGTAGAATGCAGTATTGCAGGCTTGACTCTGCCCAATGCCAGGAGTTCAATCCTGACCAGCTGAGGGTCGACTCAGCCTTCCATCCTTCCGAGGTCGGTAAAATGAGGACCTAGATTGATGGGGGCAAGATGCTGATTCTGAACCGCTTAGAGAGGGCTGTAAAGCACTGTGAAGCAGTATATAAATCTAAGTGCTATTGCTATTGTGTGTGTGTGAGTGTGTTGGATGGACACAATTACAGCAGCGATGGAAGCATCGTCATGAGAAGACCTGAAGGAGATAAATTGTCCTGCAGAAAATTCATCCCTGTGGTTGGCTAAGAGTCGACACCGACTGGATGGCATGTAATCAATCAGGCAAATGTGTGTGTAAAAATAGTATAAAAGGAAAATTTGACGGATGACCATCAAATCCAAACAGAACTCAGAATGAATTTTCTCTTGGACTTTGCTAGTATCTCCCTTCCTCATCCTCAGAATTCAGATCACCATGTGAGAAGGAAATATTGTATAATTCTCCATTTTGTTCTTTCCCTGCCCTGGGTTACATTTTGGAGCGTGCAAAAGTTTTCTTTCTTATTGTTGGCTGCTCTTTGATTTTCAGATATATTGGAGGGCAATGCTAGAGAAGGGGATCTATTTATTGCATTTATATGCCACCAAACTGGCAATTTGAATCAACCCAAACCAATCTAAAGCATCACCATTAGCAGTTGCAATGAAATATTCATGGAAAGAATGGTTTAAAAATTAATCTCTTAATATGAGAGATCAGAATGAGGAGGAGGAGGAGGAGGAAGAAGAGGAAAAAGAATGGGGAGGGAGAGGGAAGAGAAGAAGGTGAAAGAGGAGAGAAGGAGGGGGAAAGAGAAGGAGGAGAAGGAGGAAAGAGAAGGAGGAGAAGAGAAGGAGAATGAGGAGAAGAAGGAGAAGAGGGAGAGGGAGAGGAGGAAGAAGAAGAGGAGGAGCAGAAGGAAAAGGAGAAGAGGAGGAGGAGGGGGAAGAGAGAGAGGAGGAGGACGAGAAGGGAAAGCAGGAGAAGAGGAAGAGGAGGAGAAGGAGAAAGGAAGATGCGGAGGAGGTGGAGGAGAAGGAGAAGGAGAACATGAAGTAGAAGAGGGGGAAGGGGAAGAGGGAGAGAAGAAGGAAGAGAGGAGGAGGAAGAGGAGGAGGAGGGGAAGAAAGAGAGGAGGAGGAAGAGAAGGGAAGGAGGGAGAAGAGGAAGAGAGGAGGAAAAGGAGAAAGGAAGAGGAGGAGGAGGAGGAGGAGAAGGAGAAGGATAAGAGGAAGAAGGAGATGAGGGAGAGAAGAAAGAAGAGGAGGAGGAGGGGAGGAAGAGGGAGATGAGGAGGAAGAGAAGGGAAAGAGGGAGAAGAGGAATAGTGGAAGAAAGGAAGAGGAGGAGAAAGGAGGAGGAGGAGAAGGAGAAGGAAGAAGAGGAGGTGGAGGAGAAGGAGAACGAGAAGTAGAAGAGGGAGAAGGGGGAGAGAAGGAGGAAGAGGAAGATGTAGGTTCTCCTGCTTGGGTGGAGGGTTGGACTAGATGACCTACAAGGTCCCTTCCAACTCTGTTATTCTGTCATCCTCCTCCTCCTCCTCCTATCTGCAAACCACACTCTCTTTTAGCCCTGATGAAGTTACCTGGTTGAGTAATGAAATGTCTGTAGGAAAACCACCAAGTTCACAGAGCACCAGTTCAACCCTGAGCTACAAATATTATCTTTTAATGTTTAGCATGTTTGAGGTTCTTTTTAAGATCCACCAAGGTACACCAAGGGGTGGGTTCTAACTTACCTTGCTGCCTGTTTGGTTCCTCCCGCACCACGCCGCCGTGCCATGTGGCTGCGCCACATAGTCGTGCATGCTTTGCGTGCATGCGCACATGCGCAATGCCCAAAAATAAAAAAAATCCCCCCCAAAAAAATTCCCAAAAAAGATGGCGGCGTCCACGGACTGGCACCGACAGAACCGGTTCTGTGATGTCACTGTGACATCACCAGCAGTTTGCTACCAGTTCTATGGAACCAGTGCGAACCGGGAGGAACCCACTTCTGCTAACCCTAGCTGCCCACATGACTTGATGTGCCAATTGAGAGGTCCTACAACCACAGGCATGTGCCCATCCAATTGGGACTTGAATCCAAATCGCAGAGAAAATGATTTCCAGGAAATCAACCCTGATTGTCTTTTGGAATGACAGATCCTGAAGCTGAAACTCAAACGTTTTGGCCACCGAATGAGAAGAGAGGAGTCCTTGAAGAAGACCCTGGTGTAGGGAATGAGGCAGGGGTGGGTTCCACTTACCTTCGCCACCAGTTCACATTGTGACGTTTTGCGCCCGTGCGCATCCCCTCACGCAACTTGGCTTCCGCGCATGCTCAGAAGCAGGAATGAGCCCGAAACACAGCTGAGGAGCTCATCAGCTGTGCTTCGGGCAAAGAAATAAAGTCAGAATTCACCCGAGAGCCCTTTTTCAAGCCACGGAAGGGGAAAAATTCGCACAAAATCAAAAAAAAAAAGATGGTGGCGCGCACGGAACGGCACTGACAGTGATGTCACCAGCAGGTCGCTACCAGTTTGGGCGATCCGGTCCGAACCAGGAGGAACCCACCCCTGGAATGAGGGAAGGCAAAAGGAGAAGGGAGACAGCAGAATATGAGATAGTTAGATAGTTAATAAATTAAATTAAATTAAATTAAATTAGATAGTGTCACTGATGCAATGAACATGAATTTGAGCAAACACTTGGAATTCTCCATCCAGTTCTGGTCACCCCAATATAAAAAAAAGACGTTGAGATTCTGGAAATAATACAGAGAAGAGCAACAAGAATGATTAGGGTGGTAAAACATATGAAGAACGGTTACAGGAATTGGGTATGTCTAGTCTAATAAAAAGAAGGACTAGGGGAGACATCGTAGTGGTCTTCCAATATTTGAGGGGCTCCTACAAAGATAAGGGGGCCAAACTATTCTCCAAAGAACCAGAAGGAAAGACGAGAAACAATGGATGGAAACTAACCAAGGAGAGAAGCAACCTAGAACCAAGGAGAAATTTCCTAATGGTGAGAGCAATCAACCAGTGGAATGGCTTTCCTTCAGAAGTTGTGGATGCTCCATCACTGGACACTTTCACAAAGAGACTGGACACCCATTTATCTGAAATGGTATGGAGGTCTCCTGCTCGAGTAGGTTTTTTTTTAAATTTGTTTGTTTGTCAAACATGTACAAGATAGGAGGTATTGGTATAAACATAGCATAAGTAAAGAAGTACAGATAAATGAGGACAATAGGACAGTAAGACAGGGATGGTAGGCACAGTGGTGCGCTTATGCTAACTCTTACAGACCTCTTAGGAATGGGGTGAGGTCGACTGTAGACAGTCTAAGGTTAAAGTTTTGGGGGTTTGGGGAAGAAACCACAGAGTCAGGTAGTGCATTCCAGGCATTGATCACTCTGTTGCTGAAGTCGTATTTTCTGCAGTCAAGTTTGGAGCGGTTTACATTGAGTTTGTATCTATTGCGTGCTCGTGTATTGTTGCGGTTGAAGCTGAAGTAATAATTGACAGGAAGGACATTTCGGTATATGATTTTATGAACTACATTTAAATCAGATCGAAGGCGACGTAGTTCTAAATTGTCTAATCCCAATATTTCAAGTCTGGTGGAATAAGGCATTCTATTGCGAGCAGAGGAGTGGAGGACTCTTCTTGTGAAATATTTCTGGACTCTCTCGATTGTATTGATGTCCCATATGCAGTGCAGGTTCCAGACTGGTGAGCTGTATTCAAGAATTGGTCTAGCAAATGTTTTGTATGCTCTGGTTAGCAGTGTAATATTGCCAGAGAAGAAGCTACGCAAGATTAGATTAATAACTCTTAGTGCCTTTTTGGCAATGTTGTTACAGTGGGCTCTGGCACTTAGGTCATTAGATATGAGTACTCCGAGGTCCTTGACAGAGTGAGACCTTCAAGGTCCCTTCCAACTCTAATGTTCTATGTTCAAACTCCGGGAAGATGGGGGGGGGGGGCTGGCATGCTATGGTCCATGGGGTCACAAAGAGTCAGACACTGACGTAGCAACTGAACAATAACAATAACCGAACAATAAAGAAGGCAGAAGAAGGACAATTGAAAGCCAACAAGAAAACCATTTCATTCCAACCGAACCTGTTCTTCCCCTCCCCATCTCTCTCCCCTCCCCTCTTCCAATCCTTGAGCTGGTGCCTCTCTCTCTCTCTCTCTCTCTCTCTCTCTCTCTCTCTCTCTCTCTCTCTTTTTTTTTTTTTTTTAAAGAACCCAACCAGCCGATATGATAAGCATATTTTACAAATTAGCTACCGATTTATCCTGCTTTTGTTTTAATGATGGAAATGAATGATGTCGTGTCGCTCGCCGCCGCTGCCTCATTCAACGCCCGCTGTTCTCGGGAGCCAAAAGAACAGCCACATTTGCATATATAATGCCGGGAACTGGCAAGGCCTAAATAGCATCTTTTCTCTCTCTCTCTCTCTCTCTCTCTCTCTCTCTCTCTCTCTCTCTCTCTCTCTCTCTCTCTCTCTCTCTCTCTCTCTCTCTCTCTCTCTCTCTCTCTCTCTCTCCCCCCCCCTCTCTCCTCCCCATCCCTTGCGTTTGTAGATTTAGTGCTGGGCTTAATCAAAGATTTAGAGAAGGGGAAAATAAAGAAAGGAGAGAGAGGACAAAACAAGAGGCCGTGTGCCATCTTGTAGGGCTGACACTCGCTTGCATTTATTAGTTATCTGCTTTAGGGGGGAAAAACCATGGGGCCATTCTAATTAAAGATATAGGGAAGCAGCTGCTCCAGGTCGTGGTTGTCAGTTAACATTTCTAATCCCCCAAAAGCTAAGGGCTCAGGAAGAGAGATCTTCAAAATAGGCACCACCCCGCTTGAAAAGATGGATATTTTATTTATTTTATTTATTTGTTTTTGTCAAGTACGTATTGGTGATATACATAGATATAACATTGTTTATATACATAAGATGGGTACTAATAAAAGGGAACATTAGGACAGGGGCGGTATGCACAGTGGTGCGCTTATGCACGCCCCATACTGACCTCTTAGGAATCGGGTGAGGTCAACAGTGGACAGTCTAAGGGTAAAGTTTTGGGGGTTCGGTGACGAAACCACAGAGTCAGGTAGTGAGTTCCAGGCATTGATCACTCTGTTGCTGAAGTCATATTTTCTGCAGTCGAGTTTGGATATACAAAGGCATTAACCACTCTGTTGCTAAAGTCGTATTTTCTACAGTCAAGTTTGGATATACAAAGCTAGGTATCCATAACTTCTGAATCTTCAAAACGAGAAGGTTTCATTTGGGTCCAAATGCACTGGACCATTCCTTTGGTCAATAATTGAGGGGGGGGGTTTCCCCTCATTGCTCTCCTCTTCTCTCCTCTCCTCTCTATCAAATGCCCACTGCTGACAGGCTGAAGATCCCCTATACCGCTCCAGGGGACTGTTTTGTGCTCAGCCAGAGATGCTCCCCAGGAGGCCAAGAGGTCTGTTCAGACAATCCGTGCAGCAGAAGCAGAAAATCGGAGAGGATTTATCAGCCTATCCAGAATTCCATTTGTTTGTTTGTTTGTTTGTCAAACATGTACAAGATAGGAGGTGTTTTGTATAAACATAACATAAGCAAAGAAGTACAGATAAATGAGGACAATAGGACAGTAGGACAGGGACGGTAGGCACAGTGGTGCGCTTATGCATGCCCCTTACAGACCTCTTAGAAATGGGGTGAGGTCGACGGTAGACAGTCTAAGGTTAAAGTGTTGGGGGTTTGGGGAAGAAACCACAGAGTCAGGTAGTGCATTCCAGGCATTGATCACTCTGTTGCTGAAGTCGTATTTTCTGCAGTCGAGTTTGGAGCGGTTTACATTAAGTTTGTATCTATTGCGTGCTCGTGTATTGTTGCGGTTGAAGCTGAAGTAGTCATTGACAGGAAAGACATTTTGGTATATGATTTTATGAACTACATTTAGGTCAGATTGAAGGCGACGTAGTTCTAAATTGTCTAATCCCAATATTTCAAGTCTGGTGGAATAAGGTATTTTGTTGCGAACGGAGGAGTGGAGGACTCTTCTTGTGAAATATTTTTGGACTCTCTCGATTGTATTGATGTCCGATATGCAGTGAGGGTTCCAGACAGGTGAGCTGTATTCCAGAATTGGTCTAGCAAATGTTTTGTATGCTCTGGTTAACAGCGTAATATTGCCAGAGAAGAAGCTACGCAAGATTAGATTAACAACTCTTAGTGCCTTTTTGGCAATGTTGTTACAGTGGGCTCTGGCACTTTTATCACATTTATCAGGCCCATCCCCAGAAGGGGAGGATGAAAAAGTCAGAGAGATGGAGTTAGGGATGAGCTGGTTTTCAAGTGCTGCAAGCTTCTGGTTTTACAAGCAAACGACTCTAGAGAGAGTGAAGAGAAGAGCAACAAAGATGATTAGGGGACCGGAGGCTAAAGCATACAATGAATGTTTGCAGGAATTGGGTATGCCTGGTCTAATGAAGTGAAGGACTAGGGATAACATGGCAACATCTTCCAATATTTCAGGGGCTGCCACAAAGAAGAGCGGGGGACCATCTATTTTCCAAAGCACCAGAAGCCAAGAGAAGAAACAATGGATGGAAACCAATCAAGCAGAGAAGCAACGTAGAATTAAGGAGAAATTTCCTGATAATGAGAACAATTATTCAGTGGAATGACTTGCCTCCAGAAATCATGGGGGCTGCATAACTGGAGGTTTTTTCAAGAAGACATTGGACAGTCATTTGTGCACAATGGTGTACGGTCTCCTGTTTGAGCAGGGGGTTGGACTAGAAGACCTCAAACTCTGCTATTCTGAATGCTAGTGTCAGATAATTCTGAACATACCTAGAGGTGGTTAAAGGAAGGAGAAGGACCATTGTGATCGTAACTCGACTACCCATAAATGCATCAATTGTATAATACAATATTATCAAGTAATAGGAGTATGCCACCTCCTATTTCAAGCATTTAAATGTTATTGCATATATAGGCCAGGTCAGTAAATGCAAAACCTCTCTGTCTTCTTCTCTTACCCAATTCTGGCTCACATCATAAGGCAGCTATGTGGATGATTCCAACAATTGGAAGGAACACAATCCAATCAGACCTAAATTGACCGCCATGCTTCAAAATTATTTAAATTGTGGGGTCTGAGCTTGGTGGGTTTTTTTGCAGACATTTTATTGCCCAACTAAGTAACATCTTCAGTGCTAGAAGGGAGTGGAGTTGAGGAGGAGGAGGAGGAGGAGGAGGGTGGGCCGCTTGGTGCTCTCTGAACGTGGTTGCTTCCTTGCAGATGTTTCATGACCCAACTAGGTAACATCATCAGTGCTAAAAGGGAGTGGGGTTTCCTCTCTGTTTAGTAGCTTATCCTGTCTGGGTTTATTCTTGGTGATTCCTTGATTTGGCTGTTGTTTACTCATAGCTTGTTTGTCTGACTAATGGTGCACCGATGATGTTACCTAGTTGAATAATAAAATGTCTACAAAGCAACAACTAAGTTTAGAGAGCACCAGGGACCCCACAGTTCAACCCTGAGCTACAGATATTCTCTTTGAAGCATCCTCTCTTGGTTAATCACATGATCTACTTCCAGGGATAGCCAATGCTTTGAACCATAAATTATCCTTGATTAGCTGTCCATTTTGGTGGGAATATTCTTGGTGGTTCCTTGATTAAGCTGGTTTATCGTTGGATTTTTTGTTTGAGTTGGTAGTTGTTTGTTTGGGGTATTGTTTACTGTTTGATTGTTGGTCTAGTATTAATCTTGGTTTTACTCTCTGCTTATCTGGGAGTTGATTGCTGGCAGAGGTCTTTTTCCCCTCCTTTATAGCTTTGTGATTGTTTCTTTTGAATGGTACGTAGATGTTGTTTATCTCTATGTGCCTGTTTGTCACGATGTGAATATTGCCAGTTGAGCATCTCTACTATTTCTAGGTTTACTGTATTTTCTAATCAAGCAGACATGTGACATGTATTACTGCACATGTGTGCATTCCAGGAGTCTCCTCCTTCCTTCTTCTCCTGTGAGCTTCGCCCGAGGCAGACGTGATTTCTTAGCTGAGACAATGTAGCTTAATAACGTTTATATTCTTTTGTTACTTTTGTACTGAAATAAATATTTTGTTAATTAGAATTGAATCTCGATTTTATTTTCTAAATAAGAATGACTTCGAGGAAGCAAGATCCTATATCACCTCTTTGATAGGAATAATGTCCTATCCGTCACTGTTGATGGCTGATTTGTCTGACTGCCAGGCTGCCAGGAATTCTCTAGCATTTTTTGGACTCAGCCTGCTCTCGGATGCTCAGTTTCTCAGTTAAAACTATGGTGAAGTCTGTCCATGTGTGCGACAATTAACTAATTTTCATCATGTGTCCTGACTGCTAGTTGGTGTTCATTTGTTTCAATTAAGAGCTTAGCGTTTTGATTTAATTCTAGCTTTCTATTAAGGAACCTTTGATATGAAAGGAAGCAGGCAGAGGTTTTTTTAAAAAATTATTGTCTACAAATGCAAAACATCTCAACCAGAGCATCACATTGATGAGGCCAAGTGGGGAACAAGGAAGGATCACCAAATATTTAAAGACTACAGATAGTCCTTGACTCACAACACTTTATTCAGTAACCAATCGATGTTACAACGGCACTGAAAAATGTGACTTATGACTGATTTTCACACGTACAACCATTGCAGCATCTTCATGGTCACGTGATCAGATTTCTGGTGCTTGGCAAGTGACTCATATTTATGACAGTTGCAGTGACCCGGGGTCATGTGACTTTCTGATAGGCAAAGTCAACGGGGAAGCCAGATTCACTTAACAACCGTGTTACTAACTTAATAACTGCAGTGATTCACTTAACTGTAGCAAGAAAGGATGTAAAATGGGAGAAAACTCACTTAACAATGGTCTCACTTAGCAACAGAAATTTTGGGCTCAATTATGATTGTAAGTAGAGATCTACCTGTGTTTTAGAGCCAAGAATCTCTGAATTGAGAGCACAAATGAGAAAGAAATAAGACTTTACTTTGTTTCTCTTTAAATATTGGCCCAGCTATCGCCTTTATTTTTCAGCTTCCCCCCCCCCCCATCTCATCAGGGCCTTCACCCTCTAAGTAGGTCAAGCGATCTAGTGCTGCCTTCCAATTTTAGATTTTTTTTTCCTAGTGGCATTTTTGCACAAAATATTGCACTCCACCCCAACCCCCCAAATGCAGCATATGTCAAAATGAACTGCTGGATTTTTCTTTGATGGAGATTACAAAAATGAGAGCTTCAAGGACGGAAGTCAGTTAGACGTTACTACTATGTTCTTCTAGGAAATGTGGTCTTTGTCTCTTTAGCCAAGTTTACTCCATCTTGATGAACAGCTGCACTTCTAAGATGGAAAATAAGATCTGCCACATTGTTCGCTTGATCTAAGAACCTTCTGTAAGTGATTGTGTGTATGTACACACAGGGGGGGGAGCCCTAGGAAGGCCCGGACAAGGCCCGGATGGGCAGATCGGGGCCAGGGACCCTCCATTTCAGCCTGTAACAGGCCAGCGGAGCCCTAGGAAGGCCCTGTAACAGGCTGTTTGCCCTGGCAAAGAGACGAAGCAAGGCTCACCAGATAGGCAGGTAGCTGGGCCACGTGGGAGAATGGCGAAGGAAGGCTCGGCAGGGATCTGGGCCATGTGGGAGGCCGGGGTGAAGGCGAGCAAGCTAGCTGGCCCGCAGAGACCGTGTAGTCGAGACAAGCGAGGGAGCCAGACAGAGAGCAGCAGCAGCTATGCCAGGTGAGCGGGCAAGATGAGGAGTGACTGGGCGGGACCAGCCAGAATTTTTACAACCGGTTCACCTGAACCGACCCGAACCGGCTGAATCCCACCACTGGTGCAGATCCAATCAATCATTATCAGCAATTAAGGGTGCATAGCTGGTAGCTCCAGAGCTCTATACAACCCCTCTCAAAGATTTGGGGGAGTCCTACAAAGCTTCCCCATGTTCCTAGTGTAGTAGACTTAAAAACACAAAGGTTTTTTTCCTCAGGTGCAAATAGAATAGAATAGAATAACAGAGTTGGAAGGGACCTTGGAGGTCTTCTAGTCCAACCCCCTGCTTAGGCAGGAAACCCTACACCACTTCAGACAAATGGTTATCCAACATCTTCTTAAAAACTTCCAGTGTTTGGAGCATTCACAACTCCTGGAGGCAGGCTGTTCCACGGATTAATTGTTCTAACTGTCAGGAAATTTCTCCTTAGTTCTAAGTTGCTTCTCTCCTTGATTAGTTTCCACCCATTGCTTCTTGTCCTGCCTTCAGGTGCTTTGGAAAATAGTTTGACTCCCTCTTCTTTGTGGCAAAGGATACATTAAGTTGCAGTACAGAAGATTCATTGAAGTCTATACACAAGAATCTATGATGAGCACTAAATTGGCGCTAAATAAGGGTCAGTGAAATTCAGGGGAGGTTGAACCTGGATCATTTGCAGCAATGTAAGGACTCTACACTAATGACACATTTAACTCTACCCCCAGCTCTGCCTGCCCTTCTCCTACATCTGCTTGTTTGAGCACATGGTCAACCACGATTTATAGATTCCCAAGCCAGCTTCATTCATTCCTACACTTCTAAGAAACCAACAATTTATTCTATTTGCAGTTACAGGTAGTAGTCGACTTACGACCATAATGGAACCTGCCCATTAGGATCATAGGTTGTGGTGGCCAATAAGCGAGGTGACCACATGATCACCTTGCTTAACCACCACAATCCCTGCTCTCCCTATTGCGGTCATTAAGTGACTGCACAGGTCATTAAGCGGCACACAGGGTGCCTCAGAAAGTAGGGGAGGCACTGGGAGGCTGCAGGCCCTCACTACAGCTCACACAAGGCCTGCTCCAGTGTCAGGGAATTGCGCAGTGGGTGTCCAAATGGAGTCAGAGACGCTGCCACAAACTTCTAGTTTTATATAATTAAATATATATTTACAACAATATGCACAGCAAACAAGATAGTCAGGCAAACAGGAGCATCGTCAGGTAAATCAGCACAGCAGGAACATCATGAGGTAAATCACAGAGGACACAGAAGAAAAAAGGCGGGGAAAAAGGGAAACTCCCCCTCCACATCCATAGCAACCAATCACAGTGCAGATTGCCTCATGCAAGAGCCAGCATTCTGGTAGTAATCAACCACAACTGTGTGTTCTGGCTCACTGCACAACCCCACTTATCCAGCTAGTAAATTTAAATATCTTAAGACCCGGGGTGCTTCCCTCCACCCCCAGGCTTCATCCCCCTGTGCTTCCTCTCCCCCCATCACATCTTGATCCCCTTACCTTTTCTGAAGATTATCTTTGGGGAGGTGAAACGGCTGATCCACCAGAGGCTGTGGGTGTCATTTTGCAAGCAGCCACAATTCTCATCACAATCCAAACTTTGGATACAAAGAACCCTACTTTCAGCGCCATTGTAGTTTTGAACGGTCACTGAACAAATGGTCATAACTCAAAGATTACCCGTTCTACTTAGATTCCAAATTATCTTTCCATTTGCTTTGATATTAGCAACTTTTGGACAGCTATAGAGGTATTCTAATCTTCTACCTCACAGTAACCAACTTCCTGCTTTAGAGACAAAATGGAGTCCATATAGCTAAGTAGAATTCAGTCCCAAGTACATCTCTGCTCATCCATCTTCCATGCTGTGCACGCTTAAGACATTTATATGAGAAGAATCTTTTATGTTTATTACTATAGCAATATCATAGATGGGCACAAGGTTACCGTAGCCAATTAAATTGTGACACAATAACCACGTATGACCTCTGTGCAAATGCTAATAAATATCAAATGAACCTCAGTATTGACATCAGCCTCTGCAGGAGAGATTTGACAGCCATTGCTTTTTCAATAAAGAAAGTTTCTCTTTATTAAAAAATTTCTCCACAGTGCTAATGAGTGGTAAATTTAAATCGGTGACAAATGAAGAAAGACAGGGGGAATCATGATTTATTTTTATTTGTTTGCTTGTCAAATATATAAAGCTCACTCTCAGAGTTACTCTTGGAAGTTTATAGTTAAAAGTCCAATAGCCTAAAAATGAAACAAAAAATATAATACACCAATATTAGAAAAACAAGGATAAAATAAGTTTTATACATACTTACTATATAAAAACACATGCAATAGAATATAATCCAACCAGTGTCTTAAACTTTAAAAGAGCTGATTTTAACAAACTCTAAGCCTAAGAAGAATTCAAAAAATGCTAAAGGGGAAAACAACTCAAGAAGCATGAGAAACACTGAAAAATATGATCATAAAAGCCCAGTCCAGCACAATACCATTGAAAAAGAAAAACAAGAAATCCAAGAAGAAACCAGCAAGGTTGTACAAAGATCTCTCTGATAAGACGAAAAGGGTAAGTACAAAAAATGGAAAGAGGGACACCTAAGGCAGAATATCAGCAGATAGCCCAAATCTGCAAAGATGAAGTCAGGAAAGCAAAAGCTCAGAATGAATAGTGACTTGGAACAAAAGTCAAAGACAATAAAAAAAAGTTTCTTTCAACATAAATAACATGAAAAAAGTCAAGGAAACAGTTGGTAGACTAAAGAGAGAAGATGGCAAGGAAGTAAAAGGCAGTAGAGAGAAAGCAGAGCTGCTTAACTCATTCTTTGCATTGGTCTCAAGCAAAACCAAAGAAAGTGCAGTTGCCTCTTGAAAAAGCACCTTTGGGACAACGATGACCTGGATGACTTGAGAATTTCCATAGACATATACCCAAAGGTGCTTTTTCAAAAGGCACTGGACTTTCTTTGTTTTTACTTGAAGACGTTTCTCTTCTCATCCAAGAAGCTTCTTCAGTTCTGAAGAAGAAGCTGAACTGAAAAGGAACTGAAAAAGCTTCTTGGATGAGAAGCAAGAAGTCTCCAGGCAAAAATAACGAAAGTCCAGTTGCCTTTTGAAAAAGCACCTTTGAGACAACCATGACCTGGATGACTGAGACATATAGAGAGACATATAATAATATCCACACTGTGCAGATAAATAGGCCAGCATACTATTTGGAATGCAGTGGGGTTGTTGGTGAGTGTGTGTGTGTGTGGTTGTGACCTTTCATTTAAGCAAATGAATGAATGGAAATAGGGCCCATAAATCAGAGGGTTGATGCTGCAGCAGTAGGCAAGCCAAAGTGCCTCTTTTCCCTTTGGATGCCTGCGTGGGATGAAGGAACAGCTGCACCAGCCTTACGAGGCCCAAGTAGGTTGTTATGGCATGTAGCTGTGATCACAAGTGCGGCGCATCAAAGGCAGGCCTTTCTCATCCTTTTTGACTCCTTGGCTTGGCTAATGATTTTGCTTACTGATTGGTGTCAGGGGAGGTTTACCCAGCATGCTTTGCTCTGAGCACATTCTCGGGGCAATAGGGAGGAACCTGGTTTTCCTTGCCTGCAGAAAACTGCCTTTGCTTTAAAATGGAAGGCTGGGAAGATAAAGACAGTGAGAAAGAGTCTATCTGTCCGTCTGTCCGTCTGTCCGTCTGTCCGTCTGTCCGTCTGTCTGTCTGTTATCTATCTATCTATCTATCTATCTATCTATCTGTCTGTCTGTCTGTCTGTCTGTCCGTCTGTCTGTCTGTTATCTATCTATCTATCTGTCTGTCTGTCTGTCTGTCCGTCCATCTGCCTGTCTGTCTGTCCATCTGTCTGTCTGTTATCTATCTGTCTGTCTGTCTGTCCCTCCGTCTGTCTGTTATCTGTCTGTCTGTCTATCCTTCCATCTGTCTGTTATCTGTCTGTCTGTCTGTCTGTCCGTCCATCTGTCTGTCTGTCTGTTATCTATCTATCTATCTATCTATCTATCTATCTATCTATCTATCTATCTATCTATCTATCTATCTATCTATCATCTCACTATCATCCCTTTCTGCCTGATATGGCACATAGCATGGGAAGACCTAAGTCTAAAATACCGCATTTTTTGGACTATAAGACGCACCTAGCTATTGGGGAGGAAAACAAGGGGGGGAAATCTACCTCTGCCTCCCAGCAGTTTGCCTCCTTGACGCAGGCAACAAACAGCAAACAGACTGGTCAGCTTCAACACAGCCTGATTTAGCATGAGCAGCTGATTGGCAGTTGGATCTGCCTCCCGGAATACCGCCTATCAGCTGTTCCAGACTGCGGGGATTGCCACTGCCCATCGCCGCTGCCGCCTATCGCTGCCTCCGTGCACCGTGCTAGGGTGCCCAGACGTCCTGATTTTATCAGGATTGTCCTGATTTTTAGAAGCTTGTCCTGATTCTGAAAATGTCCTGATTTTGTCCTGAAATTCGAGTTCCCGTCCTGATTTGTCCTGAACTTTTGTAAAATTTTAGGATAATCAAGATGAACGTTAAATGAAAGTGTGTTTGCACTACTTGTGTTTCAGTTCAATCGCTTCATTTTCAGGCAGATTCTCTTATGTATTGTTACGGAGGATTCCGTGTGCATTTTTAGTGTGTAATATTTTAATGCTTTCTTTCAGGGTTGTGATAAATTATTTAAAATACTGTAAATGTTTTCTTAGTTTAAAGTCGGTCGTGTAATAAAATTGTGGTTTTATTTTATTTCCTTTCGCCCCCGAGGAGCCTGCAAAGCCAGCTTGGGGGGGGGGGGGGAAGAAAGGGGGCGAAGGGTCCGCCAAAGCGAATCCGGGCCAAAAGCGTATTTCCCCCCAAGTAAGCCCCCGTGCACGTGCACGTGCCTGGGCCGACCTCCCCGTTAAAACAAGCGAAGGGCTGCGGAAGAGGCGGCAGCTGGGCTTGAAAACCTCTAAAATCTAGGTGCGTGTTATACTAAAATCTAGGTGCGTGTTATACTGGGCTTGAAAACCTCTAAAATCTAGGTGCGTGTTATATTACGATATATAAAGTACCGTAAATACGGTACTTTATTACTATAATATGGCTACGAAAAAGAAAAATCTTTACCGAGAAGAATATTCTAAAGATTTTGATGGCATTAAAAAGAGTAGAAAAGGAGACACTTTCGCATTCTGTTCATATTGTTCATCGGATATTGATATTGGAAGTACAGGCGCCCCAGCCATTTCTAAACATTGTGGTACAAAACTTCACGATAAAAATTCAAAATCCAAGAAGTCAACTGCTGAAATAGGACAGTTTTTTGTCAGTAAAAATGCACCGGTATCTAAGAAGACATCAGTTGCAGAAGCAGTTCTAGCATATCACACAGCCGTTCTTTCGCTTTCATTCAGAAGTAATGAATGTACTAACAAACTTTTGACAGCAATCTTTCCAGATTCTGAAATAGCCAAAAAGTTTTTGTCATCCTACACAAAGTCACAGGCTATAATTTGCAACGTCTTAGCACCAAATTCAGTAAAAGAACTACTCAACGAATTAGGAGATGGCTATTATTCTATTGCTACAGATGCTTCCAACCATAAAGAAATAAAAAAATTTCCGATTATTATTCGATATTTTCCAGTGGATGGTTTGGCTGTAAAACTGTTAGATTTTGCTAATTTACCGGGTGAAACATCTGACATTATATTCCGATATTTAAAAAGTTGTTTGCAAAATAACAATCTTGATCCGGCAAAATTAGTAGCCTTCAGTGCAGATAATGCTAATGTGAATTTCGGCGGTGCTAGTCAACAAGGGCAGAATAACGTTTTCGCCAAACTAAAAACCTTGAATTCTAAATTAATTGCTGTTGGTTGCCTGGCGCATATATGCCACAGTGCGGCAAAAAAAGCATGTGAAAGATTATCACTGGATGTAGAAATGCTGTTATTCAAAATTTTGACCTATTTCAATGGGTCTACTCTGTGGCATGAGAAGTTCAAGGAATTTTGTGAATTCGTTGAAATTGAATATGCGACTTTCCCAACACATTCACATACTAGGTGGCTGAGCATGCTACCACTTACTGAACGCATTTTGCAACTATGGGCAGCATTAAAATCTCTTGCCTTATCCTCTGCCGATGTTCCAAAAGTTTTGGAAAATTTATTTAGCAACGATTCAAGCGAAATTTATTTCTTGTTTCTTCAAAGCGTCTTACAATTATTCCAGCAGACTATATTGACCCTGGAAAAGAAAGATCTACTTCTACCAGAAATGATAGATGCCATGACTACTTTTCAACAAAAGATGCAAAAACGACTTCAGCAAAACTTTTTTGGTGCCATTACAGCTTCTAAGCTACTAGGTTTAGATGATCAGGATTTGGCCAATCAACTTAAAGGCGAGTTCATTGACTTTTATACAACAGCTATTAATTATATTGATAAGTGGTTCAGCTTGGACAATTATCCTTGCTCAACTGATTGGCTGATGTTAAAAGCTAGTATTAAATATGATGAAGTTCAAAAGTCAGCTGAATATTTATTGCCAGATATTGCCATGAAAGATTCATTGTTTGATGAAACTAGCGAGTTGAACTCATTGCTAGAAGCATCTTCAGACGAATTTAATAATTTGCCGATTGATAAAAAATGGTCCACTTTGTTTCGAAGCAACAAATTCTTTGATCTGAAAATTCTAGTTAGCATAATTTTTTCAATTCCTACGTCAAATGTGGCTGTGGAAAGAGTATTTTCCCTGTGCAAGAAGCAGTGGACAGACGATCGAAATCGATTGGATGTTAAAACCGTAAAATGCTTGCTTCAAATTAAAATAAATCATTCTTCTTCATCGTGTGGCAAAATGTATAAAAAGATTTTGGGCAACAAAAATTTGCTGAATAAGATATCATCTAATAGTAAATAAGTGTGAATGTGATGTTTTATTGGCTTTGTTGGAGTAATAAACGTTATCTTGAGAAGTGCTATTTTTTAAAAAACTGTCCTGATTTTGGATCAAAGGTATCTGGGCACCCTACGTGCACCCCATTTTCGGCCTCCGCATGTCCCATTTTTGGCCCATTCCAGGTGGCGGGGACAGGCGACAGCAGCGATCCCCACTGCCTGGAACGTGCCAAAAATGGGGCATGCGGAGGGCGAAAATGGGGTGCACAGAGGCCAAAAACAGGACATGCGAAAGCTGAAAACGGGTTGCACGGAGGCGGCGATAGGCGGCAGCGGCAATGGGCATCGATGGTGGTGATGGGCTGTGGTGATCCTCACAGCCCGGAACAGCTGATAGGTGGTATTCTTGGAGGCAAATCCAACCACCAATCAGCTGCTCGTGCTAAATCAGGCTGTGCTGAAGCTGACCAGTCTGTTTGCTGTTTGCTGCAATGAGGCAATTTGCTGGGAGGGAGAGGCCGAAGGATGGGGAATGGCGGGTGGGCAGGGCTTCGGCAACATTCACTGTATAAGATGCACAGACATTTCCATCCACTTTGGTGGAGTGTCTTATACACCGAAAAATACGGTAATACCTTTCTCAGCATTAGAGCCTTCTCCAGAAAGCTTAGTCTTCACATAATATGTACAACATAGGATAATTTGAGTCTCGGCATGTGTGCCTTGAGTGAAATCTCTGGGTCAATTTGATGATCTCATTGGTTTGTTTTCTTGGCTATCCACCATATTCTCAGGAGTCTTCTCCAACACCAAAATTCAAAGCATCAATACTTTGAATTTTGAATACTTTGAATACCTATCATGTCTATGGAGATCATCACATCATCCAGGTCATGGTGGTCCCAAAGGTGCTTTTTCAAGAGGCAACTGGACTTTCTGGTTTTTCTTTGAAGGCGTTTCGCTTCTCATCCAAGAAGAGCTTGTTAGATGAGAAGTGAAATGTCTTCAAAGAAAAACAAGGAAGTCCAGTTGCCTCTTGAAAAAAACACCTTTGGGTCTTCCTATCATGCTTGTTCAAAGTCCTTCTATAGAGTTTCACATGGAATATTATAAAATAGATGTGAAGACTCTAGAAAGAATGCAAAAAAGAGCAACAAAGATGATTAGGGGACTGGAGACTAAAACATATGAACAATGGTTGCAGGAATTGGGTTTGTCTAGTTTAGTGAAAAGAAGGACTTGTGTGACATGATAGCAGTTTTCCAATATATGAGGGGCTGCCACAAAGAAGAGGGAGTAAACTTATTTTCCCAAGCACCTGAAGGCAGGACAAGAAGCAATAGATGGAAACTAATCAAGGAGAGAAGCAACCTGGAACTAAGGAGAAACTTCCTAACAGTGAGGACAATTAACCAATGGAATAGCTTCCCTCCAGAAGTTGTGGGTGCTCCATCACTGGAAGCTTTTAAGAAGAGACTAGACAACCCTATACCTGAATGGTATATGGTTTCCTGCCTGAGGAGAGGGTTGGACTAGAAGGCCTCTAAGGTCCCTTCCAACTCAGTTATTCTTTAATTCTGAATACAATGGCAAATTCTGATCTTTGTAAGGATAGACACTTCATAACATTTGAATGTCTTTTCCAAGACCTTCAGGGCAAGTATGGATTACAAAACATGATGGATCCATTTGCACCCAGATAATATTAAACAAAACTCAAATGAAATCCATAATAAGGATGTTATATGAGCCCAAAATGTGACTTACTCAGTCAATCGTGATTGAGCAAACTATGATTAATGTGATGCATGAAGCCAATCTCTTGCCAAAAGCAAGGTTATCACAGTTTGGCCAATTTGAGATTTATTATTCTTTTTGCAATTCTGTGGATTGGTTAGATGCTTAGGAAGATCACAAAAGCCATAGATAAGTCAAGAAACAATGAACAAACTGTAGGTCCCTCCTCATGCTAAGTCTCAGTTGGATTCGACAACAAACTGTGGATTATTGCCGTGCATTGAACATACATAATATGGAGTGCTGTGGTGGCCTAGAGGTGGAGCTCTCGCCTCACAATCAGGAGGTTGTGAGATCAATCCTAGGTAGAGGCAGATATTTCTCTCTCTGGGCACAATGAGAATATATCTGCTGCACAAATCTCCACATTGGCGACAGGAAGGGCATCCGGCCAGTAAACACTCTGCTAGCTCCATTCAGTTGCCCAGACTCCACCCCGCAAGGAATTATGAGGTTGTTACATTTATTTATTTATTTTATTTTGTGACATTTATATACCGCCTCACAGTGCAAGCACTCTCTAAGCGGTTTACACCAATAAGCAATGTATATTTATATTGCCCCCAACAATCTGGGTCCTCATTTTACCTATCTCGGAAGGATGGAAGGCTGAGTCAACCTTGAGCCGGTGAGATTTGAACCACTGACCTGAGGATCAGTGTCAGCTAAAGTGACCTGCAGTACCTGCCTCTAACCGCTGCACCACCTCGGCTCTGTCATCATCATAAATGATGATGATGACGACGATGACGATGATTGAACATACAAAATATATTTATTTTGCACAAGTGCAAAATACAGTCCAATCACATTATATCTTGGTGTGATGTGTGAACTCAAAATGCACTTTTTAACCTGTATAGGAAATAGCAGGATGGGAAGATAAGGGGGGATAAGCAAAATAGTAATTCATCGAATTCTCTATTTGTTTTTTTATTATAAAGAGACTTTAGTGTTTTATTGTGGTTTTGTAGTTGTCTCTCCTTCATTAGTTCTGTGTCATCTAAGCAAGAACATCTGGAGAATTTTGATGGTGTCATTAAGAGTTCTGAATAATATACCTCAAAAGGAAAATGAAGAACTGGATAAAATGAGCAACAAAAAATGATTAGGGGCTTAAATATTGTTTGATGATGAAATCTGGGCTTTTATTTTTGTGGGGGTATTTTTTTAAAGAAAAACATAAGATATATAAACCAACATGAAAAGAAGATAAGAAAATGAAAGGAAAAATACAAATGAATGAACAAGGTATTTAGAACTGTCACGGATATTATAATTTTCCAGTAAAACATAGTCAGTTGTAAATAACAGTGTATTCTATCACTTTAACAGCAAAAATCACTATTCAACTCTATACTAAAAATGAATATCAAGAAGTACGGTCAATATGGTATAAATCTCCGAGCAAAATTATAGGCTACAGTAAATTAAATCCATGCTGCTAAAATTCCATTTTGTTTTTTTAATATGCTGTGAAATTAAAATGCAGGCAATACAAAACCCAAATTTTGGATGCGGCACAAATCAATGTTTCTTAGCTTCAAGGTGGTTAGAGGGAGGTAGATGGTAAACATCATAAACAGTATGAAAAGCCTACATGATAGTCCTCGACTTACAGCAGTTCATTTAGTGACCATTCAAAGTTACAATGACAATGAAAAAAAGTGATTTATGACCGTTTTCCACACTTAGGACCGTTGCAGCATCCCCATGGTCATGTGACCAAAATTTGGATATTCGGCAACTGACTCATATTTGTGACCGTTGCAGTGTCCTGAAGTTATGTGATTCCCTTTTGAGACCTTCTGACAAACAAAGTCAATGGGGAAGCCAGATTCACTTAACAACTGCAGTCATTCACTTAACAACTGTGGCAAGAAAGCTTGCATAATAGGGCAAAATTCAATTAACAAATGTCTCATTTAGCAACAGAAATTTTGGGCTCAATTGTAGTCATTAAGTTGAGGACTATCTGTATTTTTGAGAAAGGAGTTCAGTAAAAAGAATGTTGAAGGATAGTTTTTATGTCAGAAGGTGAATAATGTTCACCTGTTTCAATTGCTTTACCAAAAATCATGATCAGGGTTTTTTCCCCTATGAATGCGTACACCTACGCAGGATACAACTCACAAATTATTATTATTATTTATTATTATTTATTTTATTTATAGGCCGCTCAATCCGATAAGGACTCAGAGCTCATATGAGGAATGTGGACCAGGTGTGAAATGCAACCGGTTCGTCCCGGTTCGGACATACTGTTAGCGACGGCCGCCGGTGGTAGCGGCATGTCACGGTGTGAATATTGCCAGTTGTATGTATATGCAGGGTGATGCATCCCTATCCTAATATTATGGTACATTCCAATACAAGCAGAACACGTGATATGAGTTGTACGCATGTGTGCATTCCTAAACCACCATTATTCTCTTTGACTTGGCTCTTGACCGGGACGGTCACATTTTCTTAGCAAAATGTAATTATTCAGGATTTATTGTTTTTGTACCCAAATAAATATTTTCTATTAGACTTTTAATCTCGACTTTATTTCTAACTGTCTGAATTCCAAGTAAAGATCCAAATCGTCTCTATGAGATTTATTCTCACCTTAACACGGCGGGAGCGTCAGGCTCCGCCCACCCGCCCGACGTCACCATTTTGTTGTGCATGCGCAAACCCTTCTGTGCATGCACAGAAGGTGAAAAAACATGTGCTTCCGAACCGGTAGGGAATGTAAGTAGATTTCATCGCTGATGTGGACCCTAGAATATGGTACAAAGTACCAGATCTACTCCATTATTAAGTCTGTAATTGCCAATAATTAATTTGCTAATTGCATGCAACTAATCTGTGTCCTTTTTGTTTTATATCAATTAACAGAGTAATTAAAAAAGCAATTTCCTTGATGGTTCCTCCTTGGCAAATCTAATGAAACAGGGCAACCCCTTTAACTAACCTCATTAGGAATCTCTCCTTTTTGTCAAACATCCTATAAGAAAGAGTTAATTTTGCCACACAGAAGACATTGATGTTAACAGTACTAATGGGGGGAAAGTCCCTTTGGTGGATTGTTTACAAGGCTGCATGCTCCATCTGTATCTATTTAATCCAGATGTTTCTCCCATCAAGCCTTCTAGATTGGAAGAACCATTCCCCAAATCCAGGGCTGTCTGGAGGAAGAGGATTGAATTGGCAGCTGCAAGAATGTGGTCAGATCCCAGCCCCATTTTGTGCATGTTGTGATGCTTGTAAAAAGGGTAGAACCCAGATTGTTGGGGGAAATATAAATATACATTGCTTACCGGTGTAAACCGCTTAGAGAGTGCTTGCACTGTGAGGTGGTATATAAATGTCACCAATAAATAAACAAATGAATAAATTATGATTGCATGGTTGTGACCATCAACTTGCCTGTTTTTTTAATCTCCCCTGGGGATAATCCTATCCAAATTTTGCCCCTGCAATTACTCTGTTCTACACTGCATTAGCAGAAGGATAGAATCAAGATCACGTGAAGTGTTAATATCACTTTATAATGCCTTGATAAGACCACACTTGGAATATTGTATCCAGTTTTGGTCGCCACGATATAAAAAGAAAGATGTTGAGACTCTAGAAAGAGTGCAGAGAAGAGCAACAAAGATGATTAGGGGACTGGAGGTTAAAACATATAAAGAACGGTTGCAGGAATTGGGTATGTCTAGTTCAGGGGTCAGCAACCCGCAGCCCTGGAGCCGCATGTGGCTCTTTCATCCTTCTATTGCGGCTCCCTCTTGCCAGTTTTGAGAGGAGCTTCCGGTTAGGGAGGGGAAAAGCACAGCGCGCCAGGAGAAGACTCTATGGCAAGTGGCGGGTTTCCCGGTCAGCTCCACAATTGATAGGGCTTTCGGTTACAACAGGTAGACGAAAAATGACACTGTGCTAGGAGGAGACTCTATGGTGGGGGAACCAAACTTCCGGTCAGCTCCAGAATTGAATGAGGGGCTTCCTGTTAGGCCCTTTGTGGCTCTTTGAGTGTTTAAGGTTGCCGACCCCTGGTCTAGTTTAATGAAAAGAAGGGACTGGGGTGAAATGATAGCAGTATTCCAATATCTAAGGGGTTGCCACAAAAAAGAAGGGGGCAACCTATTCTCCAAGCACCGGAGGGCAGAATAAGAAGCAATGGATGGAAACTAATCAACAAGAGAATCAACCTAGAACTAAGGAGAAATTCCCTGTCAGTCGGAACAATTAATCAGTGGAACGGTTTGCCTCCAGAGGTTGTGAATGCTCCAACACTGGAAGTTTTTAAGAAGAGATTTGTCTGAAATTCTATAGAGTTCTATTAAAGTTTGTTGCAAAAATCAAAACCAGAAGCACACACAGATGACTGATTCAGCTGGATTTATAAACTTCTTTATAAACATAATAACAGATGAATTTACAATACCATTAGCAGATTATTTTTTCAAGTAAACACAAGCAGGAGTTAGCTTCATTTCAGCAGAGCAGCACAGAGAGGACAGAGAACAGAGTGGGCTGGAGCCACACCCAGCCTTAAGCTTAAGTTCCAGTTTCGATTCTCTGCACAGACTCAGAAGTGGTTAGCTCCCATTGGCTGAATTAGTTGCTCTGCTTATTCATTGGTTAACCTTGTTAACATGGCTCTCCCAGTTCATGAATATCTTAACAAGTTCCTGCTCAAACAGGGGGTTGTACTAGAAGACCTTCCTGGTCTCTTCCAAGTCTGTTATTTTCCATTCTGCAAATTAAAATAATATTGCAAATTCAGATGTTCCCAAATCCGTTACACAGGTAATGTAGGGCTGATGTCTACCATTCCTCTGTCCACTGCAATGTCCATCACTTGGACTAGACTAACTGCGGGTCTATGACAATTCATCACAGCCAACTCGCCACAGCCAACTCACCACGGCCATCTTGCCACAGGACAGCTCGGTGCAGGACAAGAGTTACATTAATATCAAAGAATATGAGCCGAGGTGGTGCAGCGGGTAGAGTGCAGTATTGCAGGCCACTTTAGCTGACTATGATCCGCAGGTCAGCGGTTCAAATCTCACCGGCTCAAGGTTGACTCAGCCTTCCATCCTTCCGAGGTAGGTAAAACGAGGACCCAGATTGTTGGGGGCAATATAAATATACATTGCTTACTGGTGTAAACCGTTTAGAGAGTGCTTGCACTGTGAGGCAGTATATAAATCTCATAGATAGATAGATAGATAGATAGATAGATAGATAGATAGATAGATAGATAGATAGATAGATAGATAGATAGATAGATAGATAGATAGATAGATAGATAGATAGATAGATAGATAGACAAACAAACAAACAAACAAACAAACAAACAAACAAACAATAAATAAATAAATAAATAATTGGTGGAATAGACCCATTAAAGAAAGGATGCAAAAGGAGAGACAGAATGAAATGTGAATGGCAAACTTTAAATATGTTTTATTTATTTTAAATAATTAAATAGAATTGTTAAATTGTCCCATAGCGAGTTGTCCCGCGATGAGTTGGATGTGGCGAGTTGTCCCATAGAGAATGGGCTGTGATGAGTTGGCTGTGGCAAGTTGGCCAAGGCGAGTTGGCCATGTGAATTGGCTGTCAGCCCGAAGCCATATTTTATAAGAGGCTCTGGCCTGCTTCAAAATGTATTCTTGCTGTGGGAATTTGGGAGGGGCTGTAGCATGAGCAATGTAGACATGTAGCCATAACAAATTCCTTCTAGGTTTTCAAGGTCATCCTTTGTTCGGCACCTGGCCGGAAGCTGATGGGAGTAACGGACACGTTGGCAGAAGACGACTGGTCAACGTGATGAACTTGTGGGTTGTGGGAACAAGGGAATGAACTTTAAACTAGGTGGAGAAACCCTCGTATCTTTAGATTCGGGTTTCTCACAGATGTGCCAACATGGCTTTGTTAATAAATTGGAACTTTGAGGATTGCCTTGCCTCGGACTCTGATTTAGTTTTGGATGCTATTTGGAACCCTGACACTGGCTGTGGCAAGTTCTTCCATTCCCACTAACTGTATGTAATAGATTTTAGTTTTTGAAGCCAGGGAACATCGATCTTCATCGCTTAGAGCTCTGTTGGTCCACCATTCTCCGAGGGTGAAGGTTCGTCCTCCAAGCTTGTAGGTTAGTTTCTGAAAATTTCATTACCAGGCTAGATAACATCTTCAGTGGAGTCAGTGTCAGTGTTGTCTATGGAGATTCTCAGTCATCCAGGTCATGGTTGTCCCAAAGAGGCAACGGGACTTCCTTTGTTTTTCTTTGAAGAGCTTTCGCTTCTCATCCAAGAAGCTTCCTCAGCCCTGACTGGATGGTGGGGAACGGAAGGATTTCCTCCATCCCAGAATCTCCATAAACATTTAGCTATGCAGTTTGGGATGAACACCCTTTGAATGGTGCAGCAGTATGAACGGATTTTCAGAAAAACTGCAGAGTACAGGAACCATTTGTGTTTCAGTTTGAGATTCAGACAACACAGACTCATCCCCAACAGCCTGCACCTGTCTTCAACGGCGAAGGGACACAGGGCAGAAAACATTCTGCAGCCAAGAAGGCACCACACCCATTTGCACTACTCAGGTGACCCAGAGGACACAGATAAACCTCCAGATGGCCTCAATGACCCTCTAAAAGGATGCAAATGACCAGCTGTCTGCAAGGAGTATAAATCCTTCCATTCCCCACCATCCAGTCAGAGCTGAAGAAGCTTCTTGGATGAGAAGTGAAACATCTTCAAAGAAAAACAAGGAAGTCCAGTTGCCTCTTGAAAAAAAAGCACCATTGGGACAGTGTCGGTGTTCTTCTGTTTAAAAGGGCTTTGTGTGGTCAGTAGGTCTTCTGATGGTGAGGTCACATCAAGTGAGGGTCCCCTTAGGTCAGGGTCTTGTGATAGACTAGAATAACAGAGTTGGAAGGGACCTTGGAGGTCTTCTAGTCCAACCCCCTGCTCAGGCAGGAAACCCTACACCACTTCAGACAAATGGTTATCCAACATCTTCTTAAAAACTTCCAGTGTTGGAGAATTCACAACTTCTGGAGGCAGGCTGTTCCACTGGTTAATTGTTCTAACTGTCAGGAAATTTCTCCTTAGTTTATTTATTTATTTATTTATTTATTTATTTATTTATTTATTTATTTATATTTTTGTCAAGTACGTGTTGGTAATATACATAGATATAACATTGTTTATATACATAAGATTGGTACTGATAAGAGGGAACATTAGGACAGGGACGGTAGGCACGCTGGTGCACTTATGCACGCCCCTTACTGACCTCTTAGGAATCGGGTGAGGTCAACAGTGGACAGTCTAAGGGTAAAGTTTTGGGGGTTTGGTGACGAAACCACAGAGTCAGGTAGTGAGTTCCAGGCATTGACCACTCTGTTGCTAAAGTCGTATTTTCTACAGTCAAGTTTGGAGCGGTTCACTTTGAGTTTGTATCTGTTGTGTGCTCGTGTATTGTTGTGGTTGAAGCTGAAGTAGTCGTTGACAGGAAGGACATTGTAGCAGAAAATTTTATGAGCTATGCTTAGGTCGTGCCGAAGGCGACGTAGTTCTAAGCTTTCTAAGCCCAGGATTTCAAGTCTGGTTGTGTAAGGTATTCTGTTGCGAGTAGAGGAGTGGAGGACTCTCCTTGTAAAGTATCTCTGGACACTTTCTAATGTATTTATGTCCGATATGCGGTGTGGGTTCCAGACAGATGAGCTGTATTCAAGTTCTAGGTTGCTTTCTCTCCTTGTTTAGTTTCCACCCATTGCTTCTTTTCCTGTCCTCAATGCATGAGGTGAGGGTCCCCTCATTGTTGTGATGGGTCTTGAAAAAGAGAAAGGGGAAAATGATCTTCAGATTGAGCTGGAGAAGAGCAAGCTGGAGCTGAGGACAATTAGATGGATTTCTTCAGAAGCAGCTGTAAATGGTCAAATGGGATCTTGTGGTTTTCATTCTCCCCCACCCCCCACCCCCCTTCAGTCTTGCAGCCCACCAGGCAGTAGATCAAAGAGCAGCTGAGCTGAACTACCATGACCCCCTCTTTCTCTTGATCTATTGGCTTTTTAAGAATGTAAATGCATGCTAATGAATTCATCATGTAGGTAGCATATGGTTGAGGTCTATGAATGGATCTGCAGTTTAGAGAGGGAGGGAGGGAGGGAGGGAAGGAAGGAAGGAAGGAAGGAAGGAAGGAAGGAAGGAAGGAAGGAAGGAAGGAAGGAAGGAAGGAAGGAAGGAAGGAAGGAATTTCAGATTAACAGAGTTGGAAGTGACCTTGTAGGTAATCTAGTCCAAGCCCCCGCCCAAGCAGGAGACCCTACATCAGTGATGGCTAACCTTTTTCTCGTCGTGTGCCAAAAGCATGTGCATGCAAGTGACAGCGCACGTTCGCGCGTTTGCACGCCAGCACCCATAATGCAATGCCTGTGTGACATCTCCCCCCACGGGCCCGACCCCCCGTGCATGCGCATGTGACCCCCGCACTCCCCTACCCCTTGTTCTCCCCCCACCCCTTGCCCCTCACACATGCGTGACCTCCCCATCCCATTTTGGACCTAGCAGGCCTCCCTGCACCCTCCTGGGAGCAAAAATGGGCTGTGGGGGGGGCCTCTCCTGCACTCCCCCTGCCCCCATGCATTCGTGCACGACCCCCCCACCCCACCCCCCTGCGCATGTGGATGAGTCTCCCACATGTGCCCCGCCCTCTGTGCATGCGCAGCAGATACCGAAAATCAGCTGGCCAGCGGGAGGCATGCACGCATGCGAGGTGGAGCTGAGCTGGGCGACGGCTAGCGTGCCTGCAGAGAGGGCTCTGCGTGCCACCTGTGGCACGCATGCCATAGGTTCGCCATCACGGCCCTACACCATTTCAGATAAATGGCAGTCCAATCTCTTCTTGAAAGCCTCCAGTGATGAAGCTCCCACAACTTCCGAATGAAGGAAGGGAGGGAGGGAGGGAGGGAGGGAGGGACGGAGGGAGGGAGGAAGGAAGGAAGGAAGGAAGGAAGGAAGGAAGGAAGGAAGGAAGGAAGGAAGGAAGGAGCACTGGAGAAAAAAGAGGGGGAATGTACATCCAAGATTATCAAATGAAGGATTTGATTATTGGAGAAACAAATGGTTGTCCAATCTCTTCCTCGGTACTCTTAGGAGCAAAGTTTGTCTCCGAGTTGATGTCAGGGTAGTTAAAGTCTCCCATTACTATTGCGGTAAGCTTCCTATAAACCTTAGTTAACTGACTAGCAAAAAATTCATCTATTTCTTCTGTTTAGTTGGGTGGCCTGTAGTATGCACCAAATTCAGACGCTTGGCAACTGGTTCATATTTATTTTTTTTATTCAAAAAGTTTTATTAGTACAAAATTACATAGATAGTAGCAAAATATTAAATATAAAGTACAAACATTTTTATTTTTTTCTCCCCCCACCCAACCCACCCCCTTCCCTCCCCACCTCCCCCCCCGGACTTCCCAGAGATAATACAGGGCATAATAATAAATTTAAATTGTTAATAAAAAGAAAAAAAAGAAAAAAAAAGAACACTATTTTTAAAAAAACTTCAACTCCAGATTATATACTAATAATATATCGCATATGTATACAATAGTAAAGATACAAAAAAAGAGGAAAAAAAAGAAAGAAAAAGAAATCTCTTTAACAATACAACCAAACAAATCTCCTACCTCCTCCCTTCAGTCCTCTATCTTATACAAAATAAATGTTATATAAATAATAACTAGATATAAAATACAAAAATCTTAAACTGATATTATTAACATTAAAAATAACCTCAAAGATAACTAAATGTTACGTAAGTAATCATTAAATATTAAATTTCATCATGATATTAATAACATAATATTATTCTAAATTAACTTACTGACTTCATTAAACAAAAAATCAACAAACTATATATATCTAATATTATTAACATTAAAAGTAACCTCAAAGTTATATAAAACTTAGCTAAATATTGCATAGATAATCATTAAATAGGGAAAAGGAAAATTACAATCATATTAGTCTCTATCTGTCCAATATATTTCAACATCACATCGTTTTGTATCTTGATAGTTCATCTTTTAATAGTTCAGTAAATTCAAATTTGTCGACTCGTCTCCCATCTGATCCCAAACCTCCATCTCCTTTTCCCCAGCTATCTGGTTCTGGCACTCCTTTTGGGTTTTTGAATCTATTTCCTTTTGATCCAGCAAAGATGGCTTCCCCTCCTCTTCCTCTTTTATTTTCATACATCCTTCCTCTGGAATCTTGGATATATCAGCCTTTAAAGCATTGACGTAAAATTCAGTAGCTTTTTTTATCGTGTTAAGCCGGTATCTTTTTCCAGAAAATTTCACTGCTACTCCAACTGGCGCTTCCCATTTATATTGTAAATTTAGTCTCTTAAATTCATCAATCAAAAAAGTGTAGCTTTTTCTGGCTTTAAGCATTTTAGAGGGGATTTCTTTCCAAATCTTTAGTTCCTGACCATTCACCATAAGATTATTGTTAAACGTTGCTTGTATAATTCTATTCCGTAAAGCTCTTGTGGTAAAATATATAACAATGTCCCTTGGTAAATGCTTTTGTTTAGCATACCATGAATTGATTCTGTATATTTTGTCGATTTGTGTAGCCAATTCCACTTTAGAAATTCCAGACACCTGATCCAATGCATCAACCATCCTTCCTTTTAAATCTTCAAATAATCCCTCTTTCAAACCTCTGACCCTTATAGCAACTTCAATGGATCTGAACTGTGTCATCAAGACCTCTTTTTCAAAATTTGCAATATCATTTTGAATTTTATCTATGTAATTCACCGAGGTTGCCAAAGCTTGTTTATTTGTTTCAATATGTTCTGCCAAAACTTCAATATTTGTTGCTAAACCTTTGCAAACCTCTAACACATCAAATCTGAGTTGTTGATTCATATTCTTCAAAGCAGCCTGCATTTTTTTGTCTATCTCACTTATTTTCTGATTAAATTCCAAAGTAAGTTCCTGTTTCATAATCTTTAAATTATTTAATAAATTTTCCGGTGTCAAAGGCTGTGGAGGTGTTAACTCAGTGTTAAGTTGCATTTTAGAAATATATCCAGATGAATAGTCATTTCTTTTAGTCAAAACAATCTTTCCAGATTTTGAAGCCATTATGGTGTTTCAAAAGAGTACAAAAAAGAAAGAAAGCCAGGTGCCTGATTAAAGTTCTTTCCAGTTTAAAAACCAGGTAGTCTTTTATTATTGGAAATCTTTCGATTATAGCTTTAATCCAGGGTTAGGAGACAGAGAGAGAAAAAACCATTTTTCCAAATTAAAAGTTTCCATAAGAAAGAAAGAAAGAAGAAAAAAAAGCCTCTGGGGAAACGAAAGTCACTTTCACTTCTCAATCACCATATTGTTACTTTGTTTCCTTTAATTCTTTGCCGAAGTGAAAGCTTACCCAGGAGTTGAAAAAAAAAAGAAAAAAGAGGTTTCATTACTTGCCCATCTCACGCCTGTTTCTCTCTGTCTGCTTCTGTAGTTCAAAAGTAATTATAAATCCCATTCTAGAAGCAGCGGCTGGTCGCGACATCTAGCTCCGCAAAGGCGGAGGTTTCCTGATCTTCGGAGCTGGAGACAGGCTGCATGGGGAGCTCTCCCTTCGCGCCCTACTAGATGGCTCCTAGGGCGCTGGGGGGGCTCTACCCCACCTGTCAAGCTCTCATCTCTCCCCTTTGCCCGGGGAAGAGATTTCAAAGCCGCCAGACAGCTGTTCTGGCAGCTTTTTACGAAGATTGGAAAGGCGCCCGACGAAGGGACGTCCGCGATGGCGCGCTCCAAACCGGAAGTCCCCGCAACTGGTTCATATTTATGATGGTTGCAGTATCCCGGGGAGGTCACGTGATCCCCTTTTGCGGCCTTCTGACAAGCAAAGACAAAGGGGAAGCCAGATTCACTTAACAACCGTGTTACTAATTTAACACAGGCAGCGATTCACTTAACAACTGTGGCAAGGAAGGTCGTAAGCAGTGGTGGGATTCAAAACATTTTACTACCGGTTCTGTGGGTGTAGCTTGGTGGGCGTGGCGTAGCTTGGTGGGCGTGGCATGGTTTGGTGGGCGTGGCTTGGTGGGTGTAGCAGGAGAAGGATACTGCAAAATCCCCATTTCCTCCCGATCAGCCGGGACTCAGGAGGCAGAGAATAGATAGGGGCGGGGCCAGTCAGAAGTGGTATTTACCGGTTCTCCGAACTACTCAAAATTTCCGCAGCCGGTTCTCCAGAATCGGTCAGAACCTATTGAATACCACCTCTGGTCGTAAGATGGGGCAAAACCGACTGGACAAATGTCTTCCTGAGCAGCATAAATTTTGAGCTCAAATTGTGGCCATCCGTGGGAGACTACCTGCAACAATAAGGCCTCTCCTCACTCACATTTGGAAAATAAAAGCAGGAAATCTATTGGTGCCCATATAAGAGCCGAGGTGGTGCAGCGGTTAGAGGCAGTACTGCAGGCCACTTTAGCTGACTGATCCACAGGTCAGCAGGTTCAAATCTCACCGGCTCAGGGTTGACTCAGCCTTCCATCATTCCGAGGTAGGTAAAATGAGGACCCAGATTGTTGTGGGCAATATAAATATACATTGCTTACTGGTGTAAACCGCTTAGAGAGTGCTTGCACTGTGAGGCGGTATATAAATCTCACAAAATAATTAAATAAATAAAAATAAAACCTTGGGCAGATCTGGGTGGCAAATTTCTTCCCTCTTGTCTCAGTGAGAAGACTGGGAAACAAAACCCTCCCGCCAAAATATCCCCCCCCCCCGCCGTAAATATGGTGATTAGGGAAGGCGGCATGAGGAAAAACCGGCATTTTCTCTGCATTTGAGATCAAGGCGGAGCGTTCCCTTTTGCCAGCTGTGCTTGTTTGGTGGCTGGTACGGCATAATGACATGAAAATGAGTCTGAGTGACATTGTTATTAACCTTTGTTACCTCAATAAATCAGAGCAAACAGCAGCAATTACTCCAGTTTTCTGACAAATACTACTTACACAGCAGTTCTTTCCCCTGGTTTTCAGTGTGGTCGGCATTCCCCGGTTTTTTTTAACCACCAGGGAGGAGAAAAAGAGAGAGAGAGAGAGAGAGAGAGAGAGAGCCATGAACAGCTGCACGGATCAATTTGTGGAAAGCAATGGCAATAATTGAATGTTCTTTCATAATGGCCTACAACAGACCTCATAAGTTCCTTTCTCTCTGTGTGCTGGCGTGGGCAATGGAAAATGGGGCAGTGTCAAATATAGACATACAGCCTTCCGCCCTTCCGAGGTCAGTAAAAGGAGGACCCAGATTGTTGGGGGCAAGAGGCTGACTCTGTAAACCGCTTAGAGAGGGCTGTAAAGCACTGTGAAGCGGTATATAAGTCTAAGCGCTATTGCTTTTGCTATTTGACACTGCCCCAATATGTATATGTATATGTACAGTCTATGTCGATGTCGATGTCGATGTCGATGTCGATGTCTATGTCTATGTCTATGTCTATGTCTATGTCTATGTCTATGTCTATGTCTATGTCTATGTCTATGTCTATGTCTATGTATATGTATATGTATATGTCTGTCTGTCTATCTATCTCTAAATCTAATCAATCAATCAGAATAGAGCTGGAAGGGACCTTGGAGGTCTTCCAGTCCACCCCCCCTACTCAAGCAGGAGACCCTATACAGGTAATGGCGAACCTTTTTTTCCTCGGGTGCCGAAAGATTGCGCGTGCGCGCTATTGCACACGCTCGAGTGTCCACACCCATAATTCAATGCTGCCCCACCACCCATGCATGTGCGCATGATCCCCCATGCTCCCCCCTTTCCCGACTTCGGGTGGGCACAGTATCTCCATTTTTTGCCCTCTCCAGGCTCCAGAGGCTTCCCTAGAGCCTGGGGAGGGCGGAAACGCCCTCTCCCACCCCCCACCCCCGAGGCCCTCCAGAGGCCGAAAACGCCCTCCCAGAGCCTCCACAGGAGCCGAAAATTAGCTGGCCAGCGCACACATGTGTGCTGGATCTGAGCTAGGGCAACGGCTCACGTGCCGGCAGATATGGCTCCACGTGCCACCTGTGGCACGCGTGCCATAGGTTCGCCATCACTGCCCTATACCATTTCAGATAAGTGGCTGTCCAATCTTTTCTTAAATATCTCCAGTAATGGATAATTTTGTATTTATTTATTTTGTCATGTTTATGTAGTGTATATTGGAGATGGTGACCCTTTGAGAGCTGTATGCAATGAAATTTAATTTTAATGTATGCCGGTTAGTGTACATTCAAAGTGACAATAAAGTTATTCTAAGCTGTCTAAGGTGAAGCCCCTACAACTTCTGGAGGCAAGCTGTTCCACTGGTTAATTGTTCTCAGTATTAGGAAGTTTCTTCTTAATTCCAGGTTGCTTTTCCCCTTGATTAATTTCCATCCATTGTTTCTTGTCCTGCCTTCTGGTGCTTTGGAAAATAAATTGACCCCCTCTTCTTTGTGGCAGCCCCTCAAATACTGGAATACTGCTATCATGTCACCCCCTAGTTCTTAGCCATACTCAATTCCTGCAACCATTGTTCATATGTTCATAGTCACCAGGCCTTTAATCATTTTAGTTGCTCTTCTTTTTCCAATGCCTCATCTTTTTTATAATGTGGTGACCAAAACTAGATGCAGTATTCCAGGTGTAGTCTTAATAAGGCTTTGTAAAGCGGTACTAATACTTCATGTGATTTTGATTCTATGCCTCTGTTTATACAACCAAGGATTGTATTAGCTTTTTTGGCTGCTGTCGCACACTGCTGACTCATGTTTAAGCGATCGTCCACTATGACACCAAGGTGCCTCTCCAGGGATGGGTTCTGGTTTCTCCCGCTGCCAGTTCACTCAGGGGCGCGCCACGTGGGTGCACGTACGTTGCGTGCATGTGTTGCGTGCATGTGCAGTACTTTAAAAAAGCTTATGCGCATAAGCATAAGCAAAAAGCAAGATGGTGCCGCCTATGGCGCCGCCGAGAGAACTGGCTCGAGGGCGTGGCAGGCCTGGGTCGTTGCCGGTTCCAGCAACGCAGGCTGCCAAGTTACTACCGGTTCCATAAAAGCAGTCCGAGCCAGGAGGAACCCACCTCTGTCCCTCTCACAGTTAATGTTTTTGAGCCACGTTTCGCCTAATCTGTACTTGTACCTTTGGTTTTTCTTGCCTAGGTGCAAAAGTTTGCTTTTCTCCACATTACATTTCATGTTGTTGGATAGGGCCCATTGTTCAAGTCTGTCATGATCTTTTTGGATCTTGAGCTTGTCTTCTGGGGTGTTGGCTATTCCTGCCAGCTTAGTGTCATCTGCAAATTTATGGGTTCCCCTGCTATTCCCTCATCTAAGTCGTTTATGAAGATACTGTGCCTAAGACGGAACCAGGGGTGAAATTCAAAATTTTTCCCTACTGGTTCTGTGGGCGTGGCTTGGTGGGTGGCAGGGGAAGGATACTTAAAAACTCCATTCCCACCCCCATTCCAGGGAAAGGATATTGCAAAATCTCCATTCCCACCCCACTCTGGGGCCAGCCAGAGGTGGTACTTGCCAGTTCTCCGAACTACTCAAAATTTCCGCTACCAGTTCTACAAAACCTGTCAGAACCTGCTGAATTTCACCCCAGGATGGAACCCTGTGGCACCCCACTACTTACTTCTCTCCATGTGGATGTAGTACCATTAAGGACTACTCGTTGAGTATGGTTTGTCAGCCAGTTGGAAATCCATCTGGTGGTGAAGCTTCCAGACCATATTTTTCTAGTTTATTTATTTATTATTTATTTATTTTGGTATTCTTATATGCCGCCCAACTCCCGAAGGACTCAGGGCGGCGTACAACAGAGAAAAACACAAGAATAAACCAAATATTGAATATTAGTTAAAAGCAAATACAAAATTTAAAAACACAATATAAAAAACATCGACAACCATTCAACAACCATACATACTTGGGGGTGAGCTCGAGTGGATTAAGCTCTACCCCCAGCCTGCAGGAAAAGCCATGTCTTAACGGCTTTTCGGAAGGCCAGCAGAGTGGGGATAGTTCGGGTCTCTGGGGGAAGTTGGTTCCAGAGCGTGGGGCCGGCCACAGAGAAGGCTCTCCCCCTAGGGCCCGCCTGCCGGCATTGCTTGGCCGACGGGACCTGGAGGAGAACACAACCAAGAAGTAGGTTGTGGTCTACTTTGTTGAATGCCTTGCTGAAGTCTAAGTATACTATGTCCACGGCATTTCGCTGGTCTACTCATTTACTCACTTTGTCAAAGAATCAAATAAAATTGGTTTGGTATGACCTGTTTTAACAAACCTGTGCTGGCTACTAGTTGTAACTTTATTTATTTCTAGATGTTCACAGATATCTTCCCAGGTATTGATGTTAAACTGATTGGTCTTAGTTCCCTGGATCTGGTTTTTGTTTTTGTTTTATTTCTTGAAGATTTATTTATTTACATTTCTATGCCGCCCAACTCCCCAAGGACTCTGGGCAGCTGATGGGAACCACATCAGCTCCTTTCCAGTCCTCTGGCAGTTCCCTGGTGCTGCAGGATTTTTTTAAAGATATGGTACAGAGATAACATCTGCCAGCTCCTTCAGAACCTTGGGACATAAAATCCATCAGGCCCCGGTGATTCACATTCATCAAGATCAAGACAGGTGTTCTCTTACCATTTTCTTGCTTATTTTAATTTTTATTTCTAGAAGTCAAGGCACTTTTCAACAAACAAATGTCATAAATTGTGTTCATGTGACCACAGCCATCGGAACTTCAAATTGGATCATAAGTACCTTTTGGGAGGTCCGTGTAACTTCAAAATGTTATTAAGTGACTGGTTGTAAGTGAAGGACTACCCATCCTATGATGATGGCTGAACTAAACTCCCCTGTTCTACTACTGTAGTTATTGATGAATTCAATAAGTACAGTTATTCCCATCCCTACATCAACCCTGCTGTTGCAGCTGAATCAGAGGAGGCGGCGGCGTGGGAGTCAGGGTCAGCATGAAGCCCTCAGATGGAGAGTCAACAGCCCCCAGGTCTGGAGGTGGCTGATGAGGAAGAGGAGGAACAGCTGGGTCCAGTGCCTGATGCATGTATGTGCAGATAGCAGAGGAGAGGAGAGCAGTGGAAATCTATAGGCCGGTCCTTGGGACGGAAGAGCCACCGTTGCTAGTGAAACCCCACCCTGGCTCTGGGGATAAAAGGCAAGGGGTGGACATGACACACCCTTGTCATGACACACCCTGCTGCTGTGGCCTAGAGGTGGAGCTCTTGCCTCATAATCAGGAGGTTGTGAGTTCAATCCTAGGTAGAGGCAGATGTAGGGTCTCCTGCTTGGGCAGGGGGTTGGACTAGATGACCTTGCAAGGTCCCTTCCAACTCTGTTAATATGTTATATGTTATGAATAGATGTGGCAAACAACTATTCATCTCCCTGTCGGACAAGCCTGTTAGCCTGTGGTGAGAGAGAAACTTTTTGCCGGGGCTGCTGGTGCTCCTAATAAAGGAATCAGAGGATTTGTCGTTTTTGGAGAGCTTGCTCAATACACCTGCATTCCTTGTCCGTGTTTATTGATGGGGCCTCTTTTTTCTACTGCTGGTGTGGTTTTAACTGCAGCTCTTTAAATGCAGGTTTGGTAGTCTGCAATACAGCCTGAGTTTACCCATCACACGAAACGCACGTGTGGTTAGCTTGGATGTGGAAAAGCTCCTGTGTTAGTATTAATCATGCTCTCTGAATCTAGCCTTCACGCTCTGCAAGCAACTGCTCCTTATGGGGTGATGAACGAATCCAGCCAACTGCAGCTTATTAAGTAAACTACGCTTTTAAAAAATGATGGTTTAATACAAAACGGGGGTCCTAGAGTAGCGCTCCTGGTTCCTGTAGTCTGCAATTTTTCTCTGGAAATCCATTCCTACTCCCACAACGTTCAAAGGGTGTTCATCCCAAATTGTATAGATAAGCGTCTGTAGAGATTCTCAGTCATCCAAGGGTGTAGGAACTCCTGCTTGAGCAGGGGGTTGGACTAGATGACCTACAAGGTCCCTTCCAACTCTAATAATAAATCTAAATCTAACTCATGGTTGTCCCAAAGGTGCTTTTTCAGGAGGCAACTGGACTTTCACATTACTCAGGTGTCCCTGAGGACACAGATAAACCTCCAAGTGCTTCAAGGACCCTCTAAAAGGATGCAAATGACCAGCTGCCTGCAAGGAATATAAATCCTTCCATTCCCCACCATCCTGTCGGAGCTGAAGAAGCTTCTTGGATAAGAAGCAAAACGTCTTCAAAAGAAAAAACAAGGAAGTCCAGTTGCCTCTTGAAAAAGCACCTTTGGGACAACCATGACCTGGATGACTGAGAATCTCTATCGACTCTCTCCACAGAACCGGTCCCTAGTACCCAAAGGTTTGGGAGCCACTGTATTACAAGATTTTTCTTGCTCTAATTTCCTACTGATTTATAGCTGGGCAGAGCCAGTGCAAGTGTGAGCCCATACCTACAGAAGACACAGCATGGAAGGTGCAAAATATCTCATTTTTTTCCCCAACACACACCATTATTCCATAGCACCATTATTATTATTTTTGCCAATTTCAATTAATTCTCTAGCTCAATGGTTTGACCTAAACTCTGAAAAGTTTATTGCCTATCGGGACCTCAAGTGCCAAATGCTTCTACATTTTCTTAAAACGAAGAACACATTTGACGCATGCCAGTAACCTGGCTATAGTTATTGAGTGCTGTGCAAATGTAACGACAACAGAAACTTTTAGAAATACACCAAACTGCTTTCCCACACCAATTTAATCTCAAATATAGCAAGTTTAAAACAAATTTTTTTATCTGCCTTTGCTTTGCTCCTCCCTGTCGGGCTCCGAAATCTAATTTGAAGGGAGGCCAAGCCGTTGCTCACTTCTAGCTAAACCACAGGGAGTTAGCAGAACCGATGGCCGATAATGAGAATATTTTTTTTTTTAAAAAAATCTGTTTCTCAGTGAGCCAACTGCATTTGTGGATTTGAAAGACAGGGTATTTATTTCCCTAACTTCACACTTTAACTGCAACTGGCAATCTAGAGCAAGAGCAATAATAATTAAACTGCGCTGCTGAAGTAAAAAAAAATTTTTTTTTTAAACGAACTGATTGCTAAAAACACGGCAACAGGCCGTGTCTGTGAATTTCCAGGGTTTTGAATTCCCTTGGATGGCAAATTGGACACTGAGGCGGTGGTCTTTTCCAGCCGAAAAAGAGAAGAAACTCCATTTTGCAGTGAGGATGGGAGGAACCAAAGGCCAAGTTACAATATTTGAGGGGCTGCCACATAGAGGAGGGCGTGAAGCTATTTTCCATGGGGCCTGAAGGCCAGACAAGGAACAATGGATGGAAACTGACAGAATAAGAATTATTCCTATCGAGGCGATATAGGATCTTGCTTCCTTGAAGTCATCCTTACTTAGAAAATAAAACCGAGATTCATTTCTAATTAACAAAATATTTATTTCAGTACAAAAGTAACAAAAGAATATAAACGTTATTAAGCTACATTGTCTCAGCTAGGAAATCACGTCTGCCTCGGGCGAGGCTCACAGGAGAAGAAGGAAGGAGGAGACTCCTGGAATGCACACATGCGCAGTAAAACATATCACATATCTGCTTGATTAGAAAATACAGTAAACCTAGAAATAGTAGAGATGCTCAACTGGCAATATTCACATCGTGACAGAAACTGATCAAGGAGAGATTCAACCTGGAAATAAGGAGAAATTTTCTGACAGTGAGAACAATCCACCAATGGAACAGAAGTTGCCTTCGGAAGTTGTGGGAGCTTTATCCCTGGAAGCTTTCAAGAAGAGACTGGATTGCCATCTGTCAGAAATAGTGTAGGGTCTCCTGCTTGGGCGGGGGGTTGGACTAGATGACCTACAGGGTCTCCTTCCAACTCTGTTAATCTAATCTAATCTAATCAAGTCTGGGCGTTCGTCATCCTTGAGAAGTTGTTTCCTTTTTTTTCTCCAAGTGATTTTTATTAGTTTATTAAAATATAAAATACAGACATGCAAAGAAAAATGAAAACAATAGAGAAAAAGGGAAGGAAACGGGGAAGAGGAAAAAGCGTTGGGTAACGGGGAGAAGAAAAAGAAAGGCATTGATTTCTGACTCCTTTTGGTGCAGTAGAATAAGGAAATAATATAAAAACCTCGAGTTTTTACTTTTACTTGATAACATACAGGTAGTCCTCGACGTACGACCACAATTGAGGCCCAAAATTTCTGTTGCTGAGTGAGACATTTGTCAAGGGAGGTTTGCCCTATTTTACAACCTTTCATGCTACAGTTGTTAAGTGAATCACCGCATTTATTAAGTTAGTAACACAATTTACATTGTGTAAACATTCTGACTTTGTCTGTCAGAAGGTTGCAAAAGGGGATCACATGCTCTCAGGACACTGCAAACCGTCATAAGTATGAGTCAGTTGTCAAGCGACTGAATTCTGATCACGTGACCCTGGGGATGCTGCAACGGTCATAAGTGTGAAAAATGGTCCTAAGTCACTTTTTTCAGTGCCGTTATAACTTCGAACAGCCACTAAATGAAACTGCTGTAAGTCGAGGACTACCTGTGAGTTAGTCATTTCAATAGCAACAAACCTATCTAATCAGCAAAACCCAAAATCAAAATTTTCATTTTTTTTCTACTTCAAGCACAAAGTCCAAAAGAGGTTTCTATGTACAGATAGTCCTCAACTTATGACAGCAATTGAGCCCAAAATGTATGTTGTTAAGTGAAAAACTTGTTAGGTGAATTTGTCCCATTTTACGACTTTTCTTGCCATTTTACGACTTTTCTCGTTAAGCGAATCGCTGCAGTTGTTAAATTAGTAATATGGTTGTTAAGTGAATCTGGGTTCTCCATTGACTTTGCTTGTCAGAAGGTCTCGAAAGGGGATCACATGACTCCTGAACACTGCAGCCGTCATAAATGTGAGTCAGTTGTCAAGCATCGGAATGTAAATTCTCCCGTGAGTGCCCACACCCATAATGCAATGCCCCTCTCACACGTCCCGCCCCCTGCACACGCACGTGCGAGCGCTGCGCATGTGCGCGTGACCCCCTGTTTGGGCCTCACATCCCAAAACAGAAGGGGGAGGGGGGAAAGCCTCCCATCCCCTCCTTTCCCCAAACGGAGCTGGGGGGGGGAAGCCTCCTTTCCCCAAATGGAGCTGGGAGGGGGGAAAAGCCTTGCGTGCCCAAACAGCGCTGGGGTGGAATCTCCAGAGATCTGGGAAGGCCCGAGCCTCAGAAAGTGAGGAGAAAGCATGCGTATGTCTGACCCGAAAATCAGATGGCCGGTGGGAGGCACCTGCGCAGTGGAGCTGAGCTGGTCAATGGCTTGCGTGTCTGCAGAGAGGGCTCCGCGTGCCACTGTGGCACGCGTGCCATAGGTTCGCCATCACGGGTATAGGGTTTCCTGCCTGAGCAGGGGGTTGGACTAGAAGACCTCCAAGGTCCCTTCCAACTCTGTTATTCTATTCTATTCTATTCTATTCTATTCTATTCTATTCTATTCTATTCTATTCTATTCTATTCTATTCCATTCCATTCCATTCCATTCCATTCCATTCCATTCCATTCCATTCTATTCTATTCTATTCTATTCTATTCTATTCCTAATTCTTTATTCTCTATTCTATTCTATTCTATTCTATTCTATTCTATTCTATTCTATTCTATTCTATTCTATTCTATTCTATTCCATTCCATTCCATTCCATTCCATTCCATTCCATTATTCTATTATATTCAATTCAATTCAATTCCATTCTATTCTATTCTATTCTAAATCAAGTGACCCTGGGGATGCTGCAATAGTCATAAGTGTGAAAAGTGGCCATAAGTCATTATTTTCAGTGCCGTTGTAACTTCGAACAGTCACTAAGTGAACTGTTGTAAGTCAAGGACTACCTGTCGAAACGGCATTGAGAAGCCATTTTAACTGGTGCCTGTTTTGGGAACAAGGTCGAGCTTCAGTGTTTAATCTCCACAAGAATGTAGCTCATCAAGAAATTTCTCAGGGAAACTTGTTATTCCTGAAAATGACACCATAATTGCTTCGCAATATCCAGCTGGTTTTCTGAGTGGGGTGGGGGAAGCGTGATAAACTATTGAGCTATTAAGGGATGTAGAATCAATTAAAGGAGGAGATAAGAAAGAAATATTCGACCAAGGTAAACTAACTGAATAGTACTCGTCAGACAAATCCACTGTGCATTTCTGCACCACTTGGCAAAATCTGCCCTCTCTTCAGCTCCATTCCTCTGCTACAGGTAGTTCTTGACTTGCAACCATTCGTTTAGTGACCATTCAAAGTTACAACGGCGCTGGGGGAAAAAGTGACTTATGCCTGTTTTTCACATTTAAAGCCATTGCAGCACTCCCATAGTCAGGTGATCAAAATTCAGACGCTTGGTAACTGGTTCATATTTAGGACGGTTGTGTTAAGGTATGTGCAGAGCAACCCTTGAGTAACAAGGATGTGCACATAGAAACGTTGTATTGAAGTAGGTATGAATTCAGTCACACACAGATACATTAAATGTGTTATTTTAAATTGTTATTATTGCTTTTAATGTACGTTTCTTACCCATGTTGTAAGCCGCCCTGAGTCCTACAGGATTGGGCGGCCTATAAGAGCGTATAAATAAATAAATAAATAAATAAATAAATAAATAAATAAATAAATAAATAAATAAATAAATAAATAAATAAATAAATAAATAAATAAATAAATAAATAAATAAATAAATAAATAAATAAATAAATAAATAAAGTAAGTAAGTGCATACAGTTTTACTTTAGGAAATAGCATAGTCCGATAAACAGTCCAGGTCAAACACGTTCAAATCAGTCAATAGCTAGAAGTACAACATCTTCTTCTTACCAGTTCATCTTTGTCAGTTACAGTAACAAAGATATCACAACTTATAAACACAACAGAGAAAGAATGTCAGAGAGAGAGAGAGAGAGAGAGTAAGCTATGATCTCTAGCAGACGTGGGTTCCCACCGGAGCTCCCCGGTATGGAGCTCCGGTAGGGAGCGGCGGATTTTGCAACCGCTCCGAAGCCCTCTCTGCCGGTCCAACCAGCACGTTGCCATTTTTTTTCAGTGATTTTCAGGCGATTTTGCTTCTGCACATGCGCGGAAGCAAAATTGCGCCAAAATCTCACGAGGGACACGCGCGCGTGCGAGATTTTGGTGAGATTTTGCCTTCACGCATGCGCGGAAGCAAAATTGCGCTGAAATCTCATGCGCGTGCGTCCCCTTGCGAGATTTCATGCGAATGCACAGAAGCAAAATCGCGGAAGGGAGGGCGCGCACGTAGCGAGCGCGAGCGCTCCCGAAGCATGGAGATGTGCTCGCATACCTCCGGCAGCAAGGTAAGCGAGCAACCCGCCCCTGATTTCTAGCTCCCTCTTATGGCAACTCGCAACACAACAGCCAATCAGAAATAACATACAGTTAAAGCTACATCACATCAATACAGTTAAACCTACATACATACATTGTTGGTTTATATATTGCCAACCCAACTGTTTGGACTTAGTCCTAACAGGTTGCAGTGTCCCGGGGTAACGCCATCCCCTCTTGCAACCTTCTGACAAGCAAAATAAATGGGGAAGCCAGATTTAATTAACTTAACGGTAGCAATAAAGTTTGCACAATGGGGCAAAAACTGGTTAACAAATGTCTCGCTTAGTAACAGAAATGTTGGGCTCAGGACTACCTGTATTTCTCGAAAATGATGTAAGATGAGGACTACCGATATTTGCCAGAATGATTTTTTTTGCTGCAGCTTTGTGCCTATAAAGCCTTAGTAAGACCCCACCTAGAATACAGCATCCAATTTTGGTCACCACACTATTTTTTAAAAAAGGCCCAAAGGTGCTTTTTTCAAGAGGCAACTGGACTTTTCTTTGAAGACGTTGAAGCTTCTTGAACGAGATGCCAAACGTCTTCAAAGAAAACCCAGAAAGTCCAGTTGCCTCTTGAAAAAAGCACCTTTGGAACAACCATGACCTGGTTGACTGAGAATCTCCACAGACACTATAAAAAAAGATGTGGAGACTCTAGAAAGAGTGCAGAGAAGAGCAACCAGGATGATTAGGAGACTTGAGGCTAAAATACTGTATATGAAGAACAGTTGCAGGAACTGGGCATGGCTGGTCTAGTGAAGAGGAGGACCAGGGGAGACATGATAGCAGTCTTCCAATATTTGAGGGGCTGCCACAGAGAGGAGGGGGTCAAGCTATTTTCCAAGACACCTGAAGGCCAGACAAGGAATAATGGATGGAAACCGAACAAGGAGAGATTCAACCTAGAAATAAGGAGGAACTTTCTGACAGTGAGAACCATCAACCAATGGAACAGAAGTTGCCTTCGGAAGTTGTGGGAGCTTCATCACTGGAGGCTTTCAAGAAGAGTAACTGGACAGCCACTTGTCAAAAATCATATAGGGTCTCCTGCTTGAGCAGGGGGTTGGACATTCTTCTATTCTATTCTAGTCTAGTCTAGTCTATTCTAGTCTATTCTAGTCTATTCTAGTCTATTCTTTATTCTTTATTCTCTGTTCTGTTCTGTTCTGTTCTATTCTATTCTATTCTATTCTTTATTCTCTATTCTCTATTCTATTCTATTCTATTCCTAATTCTTTATTCTTTATTCTCTATTCTCTATTCTCTATTCTCTATTCTTTATTCTCTGTTCTATTCTATTCTATTCTATTCTATTCTATTCTATTCTATTCTATTCTATTCTATTCTATTCTATTCTATTCCTAATTCTTAATTCTTAATTCTTAATTCTTAATTCTCTATTCTCTATTCTCTATTCTCTATTCTCTATTCTCTTCTCTTCTCTTCTCTTCTCTTCTCTTCTATTCCTAATTCTTTATTCTCTATTCCAGTGATGGCGAACCTTTTTTGGTTCGCGTGCCAAAAGGGGGGGGGAATGCGGGGGATCACATGTGTGCGTGCCCACACTCATAATTCCATTCACCCCCGCACATGCACGCATGACCCCCCTGCTCCCAGCATGCAATGGCATGCCCATTTTTCGCTCTCCCCAGGCTCCAGAGCCTTTCTAGGAGCCTGGGGAGGGCGAAAACGGCCTTCCCCAGCCCCTCTGGAGGCTGGAAACAGCCTGTTTCCCGACTCCCAGTGGGCCCAGAAGGCCCGAAAATCAGCCGGCTGGTGCACACATGCACGCCGGACCTGAGCTCGCGTGCCCACCAATATGACTCCGTGTGCCGCTTGTGGCACCCGTGCCATAGGTTCGCCATCACGGCTCTATTCTCTATTCTATTCTATTCTATTCTATTCTATTCTATTCTATTCTATTCCTAATTCTTTATTCTCTATTCTCTATTCTCTACTCTCTACTCTCTATTCTATTCTATTCTATTCTATTCTATTCTATTCTATTCTATTCTATTCTATTCCTAATTCTTTATTCTCTATTCTCTATTCTCTATTCTCTACTCTCTATTCTATTCTATTCTATTCTATTCTATTCTATTCTATTCTATTCTATTCTATTCTATTCTATTCTATTCTATTCCTAATTCTTTATTCTCTATTCTCTATTCTCTATTCTCTATTCTCTATTCTCTACTCTCTACTCTCTACTCTCTACTCTCTATTCTATTCTATTCTATTCTATTCTATTCTATTCTATTCTATTCTATTCTATTCTATTCCTAATTCTTTATTCTCTATTCTCTATTCTCTACTCTCTACTCTCTATTCTATTCTATTCTATTCTATTCTATTCTATTCTATTCTATTCTATTCTATTCTATTCTATTCTATTCTATTCTATTCCTAATTCTTTATTCTCTATTCTCTATTCTCTATTCTCTATTCTCTACTCTCTACTCTCTATTCTATTCTATTCTATTCTATTCTATTCTATTCTATTCTATTCTATTCTATTCTATTCTATTCTATTCTATTCCTAATTCTTTATTCTCTATTCTCTATTCTCTATTCTCTATTCTCTATTCTCTACTCTCTACTCTCTACTCTCTACTCTCTACTCTCTATTCTATTCTATTCTATTCTATTCTATTCTATCCCCGCATGCTAAACAGGTTGTCCACTGCAGTGGAGGAACTTTCCACAGATGGAAAATGCTTAAGCCATCCTTCCCTCCCTTGCTTTTTCTCCTCTGCTCTCCTTTTCCGATTCTTCCTACCCGAACCAGCCCCTGAACCACAGGATCTGCTGCAATAATCGCAGAGATGCAGGCACATTGTGACACCTCGGCTCCGAGGAATCTCAAGGATCTGGACACGTCCTGTGGCCAAGAGATTTCCATCCATCCCTATACCCAAAGATTTTGTACCCCCCCATCAGGGACTTGCGACCACAGTCCAAACACCGGAATGTGAACTTGGATCTTTCCGAATGCGAAAGTCAGCCCGGTTGGCAATCTGCATGCAGGAGAGAGACTTGCTCTGCAATGCAGAGAGGGTTTCTGCACAGAATCCAAATTCTTTGCCGCTCTTGGGATTTAATGCAAGCCAAAAAAAATGGAACATTGGGCTAGACGAGACGTCGCAGAGTGAAAGCCAGGGGAAGAAATCAGCCAAAGCACATTTTGACTCTGCAGTAATCTGGGTAAGGGGTCTCCCCCTGCTGTATGGCCTCACTTGGCTCCTGCAAATGGCGATCATGTGTCCCTGGATACTGCAACGGTCACAACTACCATGTTTATGTTTATTTATTTATTTATTTTGTGAGATTTATATACCGCCTCACAGTGCAAGCACTCTCTAAGCCCATGGTGGCGAACCTATGGCACGCGTGCCACAGGTGGCACGCGGAGCCATAGTGGAGGGCACGCGAGCGTTGCCCACGGGCAAACCGGAAGTGCGGAAAAACGCACTTCCGGTTTGCCGGTGAGCTGTTTTTTGCACTCCGGAGGGTTCAGGAAAGCTCCCTGAAGCCCCGAATGCAAAAAACTACAAAATGGACAAACCGGAAGTGCGGAAAAAACGCACTTCCGGTTTGCCGGTGAGCTGTTTTTTGCACTCCGGAGGGTTCAGGGAAGCTCCCTGAAGCCCTGGAATGCAAAAAACGACGAAACTGATAAACCAGAAGTGCATTTTTCCGCACTTCCGGTTTGCCCGTTTCGTCGTCCCAGGCTCCAGTAAGGCCTTTGTGCGGGTGTGTGTGTGTGCGCATGTGCAGGGGGCAGCATGGGGGGTGTTGTGCGCATGCGCGGGGGGAGGGAATGGGTGTGGGCATGCGAGCGCGCGCACCCCCCCTTTTTGGCACGCGAACCTAAAAAGGTTCGCCATCACTGCTCTAAGCGGTTTACACCAGTAAGCAATGTATATTTATATTGCCCCCCAACAATCTGGGTCCTCATTTTACCTACCTCGGAAGGATGGAAGGCTGAGTCAACCCTGAGCCGGTGAGATTTGAACCGCTGACCTGCGGATCAGTATCAGCTAAAGTGGCCTGCAGTACCTGCCTCTAATCGCTGCGCCACCTCGGCTCTTATAATTTTCCCCAAAAATAAGACCTAGCCGGAAAAGGAGCCCTAGCATGATTTTTCAGGATGCTCGTAATATAAGCCCTACCCCCAAAAATAAGCCCCAGTTAAGATTGTCAGCCAGATGGGCGCATTTATTACCGTATTTCCCCGAAAATAAGACCTAACTAGAAAATAAGGCCTAATGTGTCTTTTGGAGCAAAAATTAATATAAGACCCGGTCTTATTTTGGGGGAAACACGGTACATGACAAGCGAGTCATAGCAAGAGATAGAGAGTGGGAAGGAGAAGTGCAAAATATGAAGATGATGCTTTCTGTTAGTTTGTGATTATTAAAACCCAAGATGGTTCTGTTACTGCCACTATATGGACAGGCAGTCCTTGACTTACGTCCATTCGTTTAGCGACTGTTCGAAGTTACGAGATACTGAAATATGTGACGTATGAGTATCGGGATACAGTTAACATCTGAGATGTTTTTTTTCTGTCTGTGATCACAGCATTCCTCTCTCTCTACAAGTGTCACAAAGGTGCTTTTTCAAAAGGCAACTGGGCTTTCATGTTTTTTTCTTGAAGACGTTTCACTTCTCATCCCAGGAGCTTCTTCAGTTCTTGAAAAAGCACCTTTGGAACAACCACAGCCTGGACGACTGAGAATTTCCATAGACATCTCTCAGCAAACCTATTTTTTTTTAAATTTGTTTATTAGGTTGCATTTACTCTGTTATATTCCTGCCTGTTGCTACTTCCCAGTCTGAAGATCGTCTGCATCTTCCTTTGATTTGTCCTCTGGAACTATCATTGAACAATGGAAAGAAATCTTGTAGACCATTGGAGACAGGATTTTACAGGTGGCGCAGTGGTTAGAGTGCGGTACTCCAGGCTACTTCTGCTGACTGCCGGCTGCCTGCAATTTGGCTGTTCAAATCTCACCAGGTTCAAGGTTGACTCAGCCTTCCATCCTTCCGAGGTCAGTAAAATGAGGACCCAGATTGTTGGGGGCAATAGGCTGACTCTGTAAACCGCTTAGAGAGGGCTGTAAAGCACTGTAAAGCGGTATATAAGTCTAAGTTATAGTTAAAAAACTATTAAAAAATAGAGAAATTTTTGAATTTATAATTTGTTAGTATATTTTAAGTTTATGTTTATTGAAGATTATATCCTGTGCTTTTTCTGGGAAGTTGGGGGGAAGGGGGGGAGAAAAAGTGAAAAAATGTTTGTACTTTGTACTAATAAAACTTTTTGAATTAAAAAAAAGTCTAAGTGCTATTCCTATTTTATTATTTACTAACTCATTTATTTATGCACTGATAACTTTCCCGGGATGCTGTGGTCTTGCACACGTAAAATTAGACTGTATTAGAATTACTCAATGTCAGTTTAAAAAGGCAGCCAAAAAGCTATATACAGTAAATTATATCAACAATAAAACAATAATATAAATTCAAAGTAATCTAAATTAGTTGCCGAATAAACAGATTTCAAATTCGGATACTTTCCTAAACAGTTCTGTTTTCAAACATTGCTGAGCTCAGGAATGAAAGATGTCACATATCTTCTCGAATTGCAACAGTTTATTTATTTATTTATTTATTTATTTATTTATTTATTTATTTATTTATTTATTTATTTATTTATTTATTTATTGGTTCTTCTATGCCGCCCTACTCCCGAGGGACTCATTTAGTGACCGTTCGAAGTTAAAATGGCACTAAAAAATGACTTATGATCGTTTTTCACATTTACGACCATTTAGTGTGATTAAAATTCAGAGGCTTGGCAACTGACTCGTTTTTATGACGGTTGCAGTGTCACATGATCCCCTTTTGCGACCTTCAGACAAGCAAAGCCAATGGGAGGGAAACCCAGATTCACTTAACAACCGTGTTGCTAACTTATCAACAGCAGTGATTCTCTTAACAACCGTGGCAAGAAAGGTCGTAAAATGGAGTAAAACTCACTTAACAAATGTTTCACTTTAGCAGCATCAATAGTGGGCTCAATTGTGGTCATTAGTCGGGGACTACTGTATTGTGTGCGTGTGTGTGTGTGTGTGTGTGTGTGTGTTTGTGTGTGTGTGTGTGTATCTCCCCATGCATTTATCAGAAATAGTTTGTAACGCTATTACCCAGACTTTTATGTTCCAAATAAATAACCACAATAAAATCCTTTAGATCTCGAATTGTCAGCAACATCCATAGCCATGCATGGCTTAGCGTTAGTGCGTTCTCTTTTGTTCTCTTGGCTTGCCTTTGTTCGCTGTGCAGTAATGAAAAATGACAGCCGTATTTATTGTAAGGTTCCTCCAGGAATGCAAAGATAATTACCGACTCTTAGCAAAGAGAGGAAAACACGGGTGAGTTCCGCCTCCCTCCAACTCTCTGTAACCTAACATGGGTGCATATATGCGCGTGCATGTCTGTGAAATTACGTGTAGTATTCATAGAATCGAAATCACATGAAGCATTAGAACCGCTTTATAATTCCTTAGTAGGGCCACATCTGGAATACTGCATCCAATTTTGGTCACCATATAAAGCCTCAGGCTTACAGAGGTGGGATTCACTTACCTTCCCTACCGGTTCCCAAATGTGAGCGCTCGCACCTTACATCGGGGTGGGTGGGTGGAGCCTCCCGCAGTCGCCGCTACCGGTTTGCACGATCCGGAGAAAACAGGCTGAATACCACCACTGCTCAGGAACCTCCCTCTTCAGTATCGCTAGCTGAATGGATGGATACCCTAAAAGCCACTTGGAATGATCTTTTCATTCCCCTGTGTAATCCCTTGCATTGGGATGGAGTTGGGGTGACTGAATGGAGTTCAAGCATTTACAGGCCGGATGCCCTTCCTGATGCCTACACGGAGTTCACAGCAGACAATTTGCAGCCCAGAAATATCTGCTGCTACTTAGGATCGAACTCACAGCCTCCTGATTGTGAGATTCCACCTCTAGGCCATGCACCGCTTTCTTAGTGGATAACCATACACTGTGTGAATGGGGAGAGACACAGAGCCTGGCCCACCTGCTAGTATGTCGGCTACTACCAGAAACATGTACCAATAATAACTTATTTTTGGCCAACGGCAAGGCCAAGAAGGTGGCTTTATCCTGGCAGTCTAAAGTTTGATTTAAAGATGGAAGAAGAAAGGGTCTGGAAAATAAAACATACAAAGAGCGGTTGCAGGAACTGAGCTTGGCCAGTCTGGCGAAGAGAAGGACCAGGGGTGACATGATAGCAGTGTTCCAATACTTGAGGGGCTGCCACAGAGAGGAGGGGGTCAGGCTGTTCTCTATGGCACCAGAAAGCCAAACAAGGAATAACGGATGGAAGCTGACCAAGGAGAGATTCAACCTGGAAGTGAGGAGAAACTTTCTGATGGTGAGAGCGATCAACCAGTGGAACAGCTTGCCAGCGGAGGTTGTGAGAGCCCCAACACTTGCGACCTTGAAGAAGAGACTGGACTGCCATCTGTCTCAAAGGGTGTAGGAACTCCTGCTTGAGCAGGGGGTTGGACTAGATGACCTACAAAGCCCCTTCCAATTCTAATAATAAATCTAAAAATCTAAAAAAGCGAAAGTAAATGCTGGCTTTCTACAAAAATGTCACAAATCAATCACATGACCACGGGATATTGCAAATGGCCGTAAATGCAGGTCACATGACTGCAGGGAGCCATCACAATTTCAGAATTGGGTCTTAGGTACCTTTTGGGGGTCCATGTGATTTCCATCACATGACCCCAAAGCAATGCAACCATTATAAATATGAACCAGCTGCCAAGCATCTGAATTTTGATCATATGATCATGGAGATACTGTAAAGGGCATAACCAGAGGTGGGATTCAGCCAGTTTGGACCAGTTCAGGTGAACTGGTAGTAGCGACCGGGTGCAATCCCATCCCATATCGCTGTGCTTTTGATGCCACACACATGCGCGGACGGCACACGTGAGTGAATTGCCGTGTTTTGTGATGCTGCATGCATGCGCGGATGGTGCACGTGCTCATATTTCCGGTGCTGGGCAAACCAGTTGTTACAGTATGTGAAGCCCACCTCTGGCCATAACTATGAAACACTGTCATAAAAACGGAAATAATGGCTTTCAGAACTGACATCACCTTTTTCAGTGCCGTTGTAACTTTGAGCATTCATGAAACAAAGTGTTCTAAGTCCAGGACAACCTGCATTTATGATAGTTGCAATATCCTGTAGTTTTTTGTGACCATCTTTTGTGACCTTCCTGACAAGCAAAGTCAATGGGGAAGCCAGATTCACTTCACAACCGGGTTACTAATTTAACAGACCGCCTTCTTCAACATACCTCCCTAAAACTGATTAGAGCCCACAGAGTTGGTCTGCTGGTGATCCTGTCAGCCAAACAATGTTGGCTGGCGGGCCCACGAACAAGGGCCTTCTCTGTGGTAGCAGGGGCTCTCTGGAATACACTACCCCCCCCCCCGAGATCCGCATAATTCCCACCCTGCCAGCCTTCAGAAAAGCGCAAAAAACCTGGCTTTGTCGACAGGCCTGGGGCCAATGATTTTAATATAACATCGAGCACTCTTGGCCGCATGAATGAATTAATTGTATGGGGTTTTTAAATTGTTGTTTTCTAAATTTTTTAAAGGTTTTAATAATTATTGTTTTTAATGGTTTTTTCCCCAATATTTATTGTTTGCATGTAGATTTATTGTTATGAGTCGCCCAGAGTCCCTGTGGAGTGGGCAGCATACAAGTGTGAAAAATAAATAAATAAATAAATAAATAAATAAATAAATAAATAAATAAATAAATAAATAAATAAATAAATAAATAAATAAATAAACAAACAAACAAACAAACAAATAAATAAATAAATAAATAAATAAATAAATAAATAAATAAATAAATAAATAAAAATAAAAAAAACAAACAAACAAACAAACAAACAAACAAATAAATAAATAAATAAATAAATAAATAAATAAATAAATAAAAATAAAAAACAAACAAACAAACAAACAAACAAACAAACAAACAACTGCAAGGTTGTTGGCAAGCAAGGTTGTCAAATGGGGCAAAATTCACTTAACAGCAGTCTCACTTAGCAACAGAAATGTTGGGCTCAATTATGGTTGCAAGTCGAGGACTACCTGTATTATAAAGTATGACCATTTCCCTAGCTCTGTGTACGGGTTAAGGGTTAAAAGTGGTTCCTGTGTTTTAAAAAGAAACTTAAATAATCCTTATGTATCCAGCTTGGCTGTGGGTCTGCCAGGATCAACAGTCACGTGGATTTCCACAATGAGATAGCTATTAAAAGTCACCTTGGTGTGCTAGTAGTGGCGGGCAAAACTCTTACTTGACAATCTATCCTTCGTTTGTTAGAGATTGAAATTGGACTCAAACAGGGTGACCACAATCTGTCTTGATTAAAATTGTTTTAGAATGAGGCTAGCTCTCTGCTTCCTGTTTAAAAGATTAGGAGACGATTATCATTTTTTTAAAAAAAATCAAGAAGGCACTGGTTAAAAAGAGAGAGAGAGAGGGAATGGACTATGTGTATATCTAAATGCTAATAAATTGCTATTAAACAATATTAATCCCTACAGCTTTAATGGAGGCAATGCCAACTTCTGATCCTGAACAGCACAATTTATTGCAACTCCCTTATCTTTGGCTGGTGCCTTCTTACGCTCTTATAAATTTGGGGATTTGATCATTCTAGCCTATATTTTTTTAAATAGATACTTTAAATCAAAACCTTTCCCCCTCCCCCTTGTCTCCTGCTGGGCTCTACTTCACAGTTTAATTTGGTTGCGATTCCTTCCTAAAATCATTTCATATTAACAGATTTCGTGTCATCCGTCATTTTATTCTTTGGACAAAAAGCCAGTTGAGAGTTCCACTTCTCAATCCTTGGGAAAAAACGGACAGAGGTATTTTGTTTCCTCCCTCCCAGTGGATTATGAAAGCGGTTTGATGAGAGATGAGCGGTCTGGTGTTCTTAGCGCAGTGTTTCTCAAATAGTGGGGCGGGGGGGCTTGGGGGGGCATGGAGCGATGCCAGGGGGCGCGTGTGACCCCGGGGAACATGCGTGGTCCCTCTTGATTGATTCCCCCGGATGGGGAGTGTTTTCCCACTTGCATGCTGCTCCGAGCCCGGAAGAGAAAGTGGCCAGGCGGAGCGGGCCGGGGCAGCTTGTTATTCTCGGTGGGCGCCGCAGTAGCCATGAACGTCGTGGCGAACCTGCTGTTGGACAAGGAGGAGCATCCTCTGCAGCTGGGCGAAAACTTTGAACGGCACCCTAAAGCCTCCTTCCACACCATTCGCTGTGAGTGCCCGGCAGAAGCGGCGCTTATGGGCCAGGCTGACGACCCCAAAACATTGGCTTGATTAAGCTGGCCTGGCCCCGTGTCAAAAGAGGGCCCTAACCACGGTACCCTATGCCTGCCTAACCGAAAACAGGCTCCACTGAGTTCAGTGTGACTTACTCCCAGGTAAGTGGGTAGAGCAGCCTTCCCCAGCCAATAGTTTGCTTGCAGCTTATAATAAGTAAAATAATAAATATTAACACTAAAATTCCATTGGGGCTCAGATCGGAGAGTTGGGGGCCGCGCGCGAAATGTTTACTTCTTCCTGTGGGGGGGGGGTTAAAAGAAAATAATTGAGAATCACTGTCTTAGCGAGATAAATTAATCACCCAGTCTGTAGAGACTTTCTTGTTTTTTCTTTGAAGACGTTTCACTTCTCATCCAAGAAGCTTCTTCAGCTCTGACAGGAACCAGGAGCACCACTACAGGTGACCCTGAGGACACAGATAGACCTCCAAGTGGCCTCAACGACTCTCTAAAAGAATGCAAATGACCAGCTGTCTGCAAGGAGTATAAATCCTTCCATTCCCCACCATCCAGTCAGAGCTGAAGAAGCTTCTTGGATGAGAAGCGAAACGTCTTCAAAGAAAAACTAGGAAGTCTCTACAGCCGTGATGGCGAACCTATGGCACGCGTGCCAGAGGTGGCACGCAGAGCCCTCTGTGTGGGCACATGCGCTGACACCAGCTGCTCTTCTGTTTTCCGGCACGCACATGCATGCCAGCCAGCTGGTCTTCGCGGACAGCGGAGCACTGGAAAAAGGCCTGAAAACTGCCAAAAACCAGGCCGTTTCTGTGCCTTTTTCGGGCTGTTTTCTGGGCCGTTTTCAGACCATTTTTGGGCTGTTTACAGGCTGGTTTTTGGGGCATTTTTGGCCCAAAAAACAGCCCAAAACGGCTTTGAAAACAGCCCGGAAAATGGCCAAAAATGGCCAAAAAACAGGCATGCGCGCACCGGCTAGCTCGTCTTCGGGTTTCCATTGCTCCGGTACATGCATATGCACGCACGTTCCAGTTTGGGCACTCGGTCCCGAAAAGGTTCACCATCATTGCTCTACAGACTGGGTGATTAATTTATCTCACTAAGAACACCATCCAGTTGCCTCCTGAAAAAGCACCTTTGGGATAATCACCCAGTCCTTAAGAAGTCCTCAGAATGTGGCCTATAGGTAGTCCTCGACTTAACGGCCACAATTGACCCCCAACATTTCTGTTGATCAGCAAGGTAGCTGTTAAGTGAGCTGCACCCCTTTTTTGCCACAGTTGTTAAGCGAATCGCTGGGGTTGTTAAGGGAATCATACGGTTGTTAAGTGAATCATACCATTGTTAAATGAATCTGTCATCGCTTGTTGGAAGCCAGCTGGGGCAGTGCAATGGTCATAAATACATGTCAGTTACCACGTGTCTGAATTTTGATCACCTGGTCGTAAGTGTGAAAACTGGTCCTAAATCACTTTTTTCAGTGTCTTTGTAATGTCAAATGGGGTGACTAAACAAATGATTGTAAGTACAGGTAGTCCTCGAATTATGACCACAATTGAGCTCAAAATTTATGTTGTTAAATGATACATTTGTGAAGTGAGTTTTGCCCATTTTACGTCCTTTCTTGCCACATTTGTTAAGTGAGTCACTACTGTTATTAAATTAATAACATGGTTGTGAAGGGAATCTGGGTTCTCCATTGACTTTGTCTGTCCCAAAAGGGGATCACATGACTCCTGAACACTGCAACCGTCATAAATGTGAGTCAGTTGTCAAGCATCCAAATGTAAATGACGGGACCATGGAGATGCTACGCAAGTGTGAAGAATGGTCATAAGTCACTTTTTTCACCCTTGTAACTTGTAAACAGTCACTAAACAAACTGTTATAACTGGAGGACTACCTGTAGTTAGGAATACACTGAGAGGCGATGTACTAGCTAAGACATGGGATGTGACCTATCAAAATTCAAGTCTTCCCTCAGTTACAGAAGCTCACTAATCAAATAGTTAAAACTTGAGGGCTATCTCAGGTGGGGTGAAATCCAGCAGGTTCTGACAGGTTCTGGAGAACCGGTAGTGGAAATTTTGAGTGGTTCGGAGAACCAGCAAATACCTCCTCTGGCTGGCCCCAGAGTGGGGTCGGAATGGGGATTTTGCAGTATCCTTACCCTGCCACGCCCACCAAGCCACACCCACAGAACCGGTAGTAAAAAAATTGGATTTCACCACTGCCTATCTGTAGCTAGGTGCGGCCTTCATCTTAGGATTGTAGCTGTCATATTCATTTCTGTTTTACCTTCCCAGGTTCAGCGGAAGCGGTCCTGAGCCTTATGAGAGGTCCTAGGCTGGTATAGTTACAATATTCAACAACCACAATATCCTTGTTTATATGTGGCTTCAAGTGGCATCGATCTATTAATTCAGCTCCAAGCTGGGTGAGTTATGAGCTTCTTGGTCTCTATTGACTGGTGAAACAGTGGCCTATAAAACTGCCTCACTATTTTTCACTGATTTAACGTCTTAGTGTGATCTGGGGCATAGTCACCTCATGATAACACAAAGAACTTCCTATAATGGTTAGCTCAGATTATTAAAAAGTCTCCTGGGCACACTAACTCATCCAACTTTAGCCAATGTGAATATCTGGTAGCCGTAAAGAGATGTTTCCATCGCTCCCTCCTTTCTCAGACAATTTTTAAAGGTAATTCCAGATTCTTATTTCCTTTCAGACATTTTTTTAAAAGTAATTCCATATAGATTAGAGAGAGAGAGAGAGAGAGAGAGAGAGAGAGAGAGAGAGAGAGAGAGAGAGAGAGAGAGAGAGAGAGAGAGAGAGAGAGAGAGAGAGAGAGAGAGAGAGAGAGATGATAGATAGATAGATAGATAGATGATAGAGAGAGAGAGAGAGAGAGAGTGAGAGAGAGAGAGAGAGAGAGAGAGAGAGAGAGATGATAGATAGATAGATGAGAGAGAGAGAGAGAGAGAGAGAGAGGGAGGGAGAGAGAGAGAGAGAGAGAGAGAGAGAGAGAGAGAGAGAGAGAGATATGATAGATAGATAGATGAGAGAGAGAGAGAGAGAGAGAGAGAGAGAGAGAGAGAGAGAGAGAGAGATGATAGATAGATAGATGATAGATAGATAGATAGATAGATAGATAGATAGATAGATAGATAGATAGATAGATAGATAGATAGATAGATAGATAGATGATGGATGGATGGATGGATGGATGGATGATGGATGGATGGATGGATATAGATGATATAGATCTGTGATGGCGAACCTATGGCACGTGTGCCAGAGGGGGCATGCAGACCCCTCTCTGTGGGCACGTGCGCCATCACCAGCTGCTCTTCCAGGTTCCATCACGTGCATGCGCGCTGGCCAGCTGGTCCGATGCACCAGCTGCTGTCTTCCAGGTTCTGGTGCTCTGGTGCTCCAGCACGTGTGCATGCACACTCCAGTTTCGGCACGGTGCCAAAAAGGTTAACCATCACTGATATAGATGATATAGATGATATAGATGATATAGATGATATACAGTAGATATAGATAGGCAGAAAAGAAATAAGAATCTGGAGTTACTTTTAAAAATTGTCTGAAAGGGGAGGGAGAGATGGAAACATCTCTTTATGACTACCATACGTTCAGATTGTGTAACATGTGATGAGTTGGACTTAAACTGTTTGTGGGAATATAAGGACTCCAGGCTGATTCCTCCCTTGACTCCACCTCTAGGCTCTGCCTGTCCTGCTCCTACACATGAAGAACATAGGAAGCAGCCACCAGGCTGTCCGGAAATCCAATCCACCGGTCCTTGAGTTGGCCAAAAATTTTGCAGCCATAAAATTGGCTGTCCGATAGCCGAATTCCTTATTTTGCCTTGGTAACAAGGCCAGAATGTGAGGTGGGTGGTGTTTTTTTTAATCGTTGTCATGCAAAACAAGTTAAGCTATTGGTGGACTCCCATAGCTTCGTTTCTGCTTCCATCGAGTGCACCTGCTGCTAGGAAAAACAAGCTTATAGTTCTTCGAAAGATCACCAACCTGCGTTAAAAATAGCACCGCTGACAGGTAAGGAGGAGCTGTATGGGATGGAGCAGGAGGGAGCTCTCCTGATGTAATGAATAGAAGCACCACAAATATTCTGACCTGCTTTGTCCTGCTATCTTCTCTGTTCTTGCAACCTGTCAGTCAGGCTAACAGGATGGAAGATAGTAGTAAGTGAAATGGGTGTCAGCCGGAGGTGGTATTCAGCCGGTTCACACCGGTTCGGGCGAACCGGTAGCGATGACTGCGGTGCTTGGACGTAATGCCATCCTCTTTAGACACGTTTTTGAGGCTGGGCGCAGAAGGCGCATGCGCGAGTAAAGTGCATGTACGTGTGCTCACATTTGTGAACCGGTAGAGAAGGTAAGAGAATACCACCCTTGGTGTCAGGCCTGGAGGACATCTTTTTCTTGGATTCTTCAGGGCTGCCACATTTAGTGCTGTGGGAAACTGGGAGGGGGGATTGCATGCAGTAGCAGGGGTATCTAGCCATAATAACATTCCTTTCTCAGAGAGTCAAGGACACTCGGCCCTGCACCTGGAGGGGTGTGCCTGGGAGGCATCTCCAGTTGGGACGGTGCATTGATTGGACCATGTGATGGACATGTGGGTGCAGGGGAAGGGACTTGGGCTTTCTTTTGGGTGGGGAAAACCTGGAAGCTTTCAGATTTGGGTTTTCTCAGATGTGCCAATATGACATCTCTAATAAAATGGAACTTTGAGGAACTGCCGGCCTCGGAGTCTTCTTTGGTTGGGGATGTTACTTGGAACTCTGACAATGGGAAAAAGCAATGGATAATGAACAGGCTACAGGGAATAGAGGTAGTCCTCAACTTATGACCACAATTGAGCCCAAACTTTATGTTGCTAAGTGAGAAATTTGTTAAGTGAGTTTTCCCCTACTTTATGACTTATGTTAAGTGAATTGCTGTTTCTTAAATTAGGAACACGGTTGTTAAGTGAATCAGGTTTCCCCCTTGACTTTGCTTGTCCGAAGGTTGCAAAAGGGAGGTCACATGACTCTGGGACACTGATACCATCATAAATTTGAGTCAGTCAGTTGTCAAGCATCTGAAAGTAAATTAGATGAACATGGGGATGCTACAACGGTCATACATGTGAAAAATGGTCATAAGTCACTTTTTTCAGTGCTGTTGTAACTTTGAACGGTCACTACATGAACTGTTGGAAGTTGAGGACTATCCATAGTTCATGTGGATACCACTAGGCACAATAGTACTACCAAAACAAATAATTCCCTCACCACTGTCAAACTATTCACTAAGTCTGCATGACTATTACTATTAATCTTCTCATCATTCCTATCACCCATCTCCTCCCACTTATGACTGTATCTGTAACTTGGTTGCTTGTATCCTTACGATTTATATTAATATTGATTGTTTCCTAGTATGATTTGATTGCTTATTTGTACCTTACAGAGGTGGGTTCTTACCGGTTCTAACCAGTTCTTTAGAACCGTTAGTAAACCAGTGGTGATGTCACGGAGCCGGTTCTGTCGGTGCCGGTCCGTGGGTGCCGCCATCTTGTTTTTGGCTTCTGCGCATGCGCAGAAGCCGAGTTCTTGGCACTGCGCATGCACGCACCCGTGCGCCGCGCAATGCGCATGCAGTCACACGGCACAGGAGGAAGCGAACCGGCGGCGAGGTAAGTTAGAACCCACCCCTGGTACCCTATTACTATCACTAAGCGTTGTATCTTATGATTCTTGACGAATGTATCTTTTCTTTTTATGTACACTAAGAGCATATGCACCAAAAACAAATTCCTTGTGTGTCCAATCACAGTTGGCCAATAAAGAATTCTAATCTAAAAGAAAAAGAAAAAAGAAAAACAAGAGTTACTTTGGTCTAGTGGTTAAGACACCAGGCTACAAACCAGGAGACTGTGAGTTCTAGTTCTGCCTTAGGCATGAAAGCTGAGTGATGGATAATCTTTTTAAACCTGGAAAAGCTAATGAAGGATTTTTATTTATTTATTTATTTAAAAAAATTAAAGCCTTAGTAAGACCACACTTAGAATACTGCACCCAGTTTTGGTCACCATATTATTAAAAAAAGATGCTGAGACTCTGGAAAGATTGCAGAAAAGAGCAATACAGATGATTAGGGGGCTGGAGGCTAGGACATATGAAGAGTGGTTGTAGGAAGTGGGTATGTCTAGTCTAATGGAAAGAAGGACTAGGGGAGACATGATTGCAGTTTCATCTCAGGGGTTGCCACAAAGAAGAGGGGGTCAACTTATTTTCCAAAGCACCAGAAGGCAAGACAAGAAACAATGGATGGAAATTAATCAAGGAGAGAACTAACCTAGAATTATGGAGGAATTCCCCAACAGTGAGAACAATTGATGAGTGGAACGGTTTGCCTTCAGAAGTTTATTTATTTATTTATTTATTTATTAGTGAGATTTATATACCGCCTCATAGTGCAAGGACTCTCTAAGCCAGTGATGGCAAACCTATGGCACGGGTGCCACAGGTGGCACACGGAGCCATATCTGCCGGCACGCGAGCTGTTGCCCTAGCTCAGCTCCAGCGCGCATATGCGTGCCTGCCAGCTGATTTTTGGCTCACGCGGAGGCTCTGGGAGGGTGATTTCAGCCTCCGGAGGGCCTCCGGGGTGGCGGGGGGGAGCGTTTCTCGCCCTCCCCAAACTCCAAGAAAGCCTCTGGAGCCTGGGAAGGGCAAAAAATGGGCCTACTGGGCCCACTGGAAGTTGGGAAACGGGGGAGTGGGGGATGTCGCACACGCATGCGCAGGGGGGTGGGGTGAGTGGGGGGCTTTGAATTATGGGTGTGGGCACACATGTGCGTGTGATAGCGCGTGCGTTATTTCGGCACACGAGGAAAAAAAGGTTCGCCATCACTGCTCTAAGCGGTTTACACCATTAAGCAATGTATATATTTACATTGCCCCCAACAATCTGGGTCCTCATTTTACCTACCTCGGAAGGATGGAAGGCTGAGTCAACCTTGAGCCGGTGAGATTTGAACCGCTGAACTCAAATGATCACAGTCAGCTAAAGTAGCCTGCAGTACTGCTCTCTAACCGCTGCGCCACCTCGGCTCTTGTTGTAGGCGTTCCAACACTGGGAGTTTTTAAGAAGAGACTGGACAACCATTTGTCTGAAATGGTATATAGGGTCTCCCTGCCTGAGCAGGGGGTTGGACTAGAAGACCTCCAAGGTCCCTTCCAACTCTGTTATTCTGAATTTAAGCTTCCTCTGCTGTGCATTGGGGATAAAAGGAAGGCGACATTATGAAATTATATCATATAAAACCAGGTTACATTTGCACTGTGGTTAGGGAGACTTGGAGCCAAGTGCTTTATCTTCTTAAAAAGCATTAGGCGAAAGCTTTGACTGAACTAAGCCATGATAGATAGTAGAGGTCAATATTCATAGCCCAGAATGCGATTAAGTCTCATTGATTACATGATTTGGTCCTGAGATGCCACGTTTATTGAGAAATGCTTATTTTTCCAGCAGGTCTAAGATTGTCAGACACTCTTCAAACATGCAGGTGCTGTTTTTCCTGAGCACGTGAGGGAAAGGTTATTTCCATAACTTAATTACAGTTTCCATTAATCCCATCTGATGCTTTGTAAATTCAGAATTGCAGGCACCAAAAATAATAACGTTATTGTTTCTGATCAACACTTGAGACTGATGATTGGAAAGGATTTAGCATGTCTTGCATTGACAAAAACCAGCCGCAGATCTTCCTTATAGCACAGGGATTGACAGCACAGAAATGTGATTTTTGTCCGTGTGCATCTCTGTGTTAAAGTCTGGTTGGCAAATTAAATGGAGGAGCACTGCATGTTAGAAATATGTGATGGAAGGTTAGCTAATATGATACTATATAAAAAGGGCACTAGATTGGTCTTCAAGAATTCTGCCCAGTTTTTGGTGAGGGTCCTTGGTGCCCTCTGAACTTGGTTATTTTCTTGCAGATGTTTCATTACCCAACTAGGTAACATCATCAGTGCTAGAAGAAAGAGGGGTTTACTCTCTTTATATACAAGTGGCTTGCCCTGTCAGCATTGGTGGAAGTGTTCTTGGAAGCTCCTTGTTTAAACCATTGTTTGCTGTTTGATTGTCTGGCTGGTATTAATCCTGGTGTTAATCTTTGCTTATCTGGGTGTTGATTGCTGACAAGGAGGTCAGGTGGCGCAGCAGTTAGAGTGCATACTGCAGGCTACTTTAGCTGACTGTGATCAGCAGTTCAGCTGTTCAAATCTCACCGGCTCAGGGTTGACTCAGCCTTCCATCCTTCCGAGGTAGGTAAAATGAGGACCCAGATTGTTGGGGGCAATGTAAACATACATTGCTTAATGGTGCAACTATGCACTATGAGGTGGTATATAAGTCTCATAAATAAATAAATAAATAAATAAATAAATAAATAGATAGATAGATAGATAGATAGATAGATAGATAGATAGATAGATAGATAGATAGATAGATAGATAGATAGATAGATAGATAGATAGGGTAGATGATAGATAGATAGATAGATAGATAGATAGATAGATAGATAGATAGATAGATAGATAGATAGATAGATAGATAGATAGATAGATAGATAGATAGATAGATAGGGTAGATGATAGATAGATAGATAGATAGATAGATAGATAGATAGATAGATAGATAGATAGATAGATAGATAGATAGATAGATAGATAGATAGATAGATAGATAGATAGATAATAAATAAATAAATAAATAAATAAATAAATAAATAAATAAATAAATAAATAAATAAATAAACAAACAAACAAACAAACAAACAAGGAGGTGTTTTGATCTTTTTTGTTTCCTTTTTGGCTTCTTGATTGTCTCTTTGAATGGTATGTAAATGTTGTTTATATCTATGTGCCTGTTGATGGCTGATTTGTCCACGTGCCTTGCAAGCTTCCAGGAATTCTGTAGCATTTTTGCTCGAAGAGCACCAAGGACCTCACATCCTTCCATTCCCCAACATCCAGTTAGCATTCAAGAAGCTTCTTGGATGAGAAGCGAAACATCTTCAGGAAAAAAACAGAAAGTCCAGTTGCCTCTTGAAAAAAGCACCTTTGGGACAACCATGACCTGGATGACGGAGAATCTCCATAGACAAGGACCTCTCAGGTTAAGAGAGATCTACAAAGATTCTCTTCTATTGGTATCCAACGTTTTGTTTTTATGAAGGGCTACATAAATAACTAAATGGCATCGGAGAGATATGGAAAACTCTTTTTGCTTCCATTTAATGTCCATCCAGATTGCAACAGGTCAACTGTAGTACCCTTACATTTAGGTAAAGATAAAAGGTAAAAGATAAAAAATAAAATTCCTGTGGATTTTATTCTGCTAGTCCAGGGGTCGGCAACCCGCGGCTCCGGAGCCGCATGTGGCTCTTTGGGGACCCTGCTGTGGCTCCCTGTCCCATCACTGGCTGGCCTCGCCCTCCCCTCCCTCAACTCGCCTAAGAAGGTAAGGGCAATGGTGGGAATGGAGAAGTGGCCGGGGCTGATTCTCCAGCGCTGGTTGAGGCGCTGGTTGAGGAACGATCGGCAGGCTTTCCTTCGGGTGACCCTCCTCCCCCTCTTGCGACTCCCTGGATGGCTATGGCAGGGCCAGGAGGGTGCGCATGCGTGGGGAGACCCTCCTTCTGGAAGCAGCGGAGCCACGAGAACCTTCCTTTTGGAAGCGAGAAGCCGCGGAAGGCAGGCAGCTTCTTAATTAAGGAGGGTCTTTGGATGCGGCTTCTCTCCTGCCCTAAGGATCTGGCCATTGCCTTGCTGTGCCCCCCCCCCAAATGAGAGGAGAAGGAGGGGGAGGAGGGTCATGGGGGCCTTAGTGCAGGAGCGAAGCAGCCCTGTACCTGCCTTCGCACCACATTTACGCATGGCAGCCTTCGCTTCCTGCCGCTTCGGGCTAGAGCTTACGCCCTCCCCGCTAGGCCAAAGAGCTGTGGGAGTGGGGTGGACACGGTGATGGCTGAATCCTTAAGGCGGGAGAGAAGCCGTGTCCAAAAACCCTCCTTAAGCGAGAAGCCGACAACCCTCCACGGCTTCTCGCTTCCAGAAGGAAGGTTCTCGCTTCTTCTCGAACAATCGGCGATCGTTCCTCAGCAGAGGGAGAGAGAGGGAGAAAGAGAGAGATGGGAGAAAGAGAGAGATGGGAGAGGGAGAGAGTGATGGGTGGGGAAGAAGGGAGAGAGAGAGAGAGATGTGGAGAGGGAGAAAGAGAGATGGAGAGATGGAGAGAGGAGAGAGAGAGGGGGGGGGAGAGGGAGGGAGAGGGAGAGAGCGCACGAGAGAGAGAGCTGTTTCCCATAGAAAAGAAAACAGAGCCACAAAACCTGGGTAGGCGTAGCTGGGGGGGGGGTCATGTGACTCGGTGGGAGTGAGTGACATCGAGTTGGCCACGCCCACCCAGGTTTTGTGGCTCCGAGTGTTTTGTTTTCTCTGGGAAACAGGTCCAAATGGCTCTTTGAGTTTTTAAGGTTGCCGACCGCTGTGCTAGTCATTGTCCAGTCTAGGGGACAGTTGTCATCTCTGTTTCAAGGCCATGGAGCCAGCACTGTCTGAAGATACTTCCATAGTCATATGGCCAGCATGATGTCTTGGAGCATGATGTACCTTCCCACCAAAGTGGTACCTATTTATCTACTCACATTTTCATGCTTTTGAATTGCTAGGTTGGCAGGAGCTGGGGCAAGGACGGGAGCTCACCCCGTCACATGGCAATAGCAATAGCAATAGCACTTTACTTATATACCGCTTCATAGTGCTTTACAGCACTCTCTAAGCGGTTTACAGAGTTCAGCATATTGCCCCCAACAATCTGGGTCCTCATTTTACCCACCTCGGAAGGATGGAAGGCTGAGTCAACCTTGAGCCTAGTGAGATTTGAACAGCTGAACTGCTGAACTAGCAATCAGCTGAAGGTGATTGGCACTCGGGTCTCGAACCTGGGCTTCCAGCTTTCCAGTTGATGAGCCCAGCATCTTAACCACTGAGCCACTGTGCTGTCCCTTTAATTTAGGAGACATGAGTAGCTTCATGAATGCTAGAACCAGCAGTGTCCAGAGGGATGTCAAGACCTGCCATATGGTGGCTGAGATGTCCTGATCAAGCCCCACCTCTTTTTATACATGCATCCGTATTGCACTGACATACAAAAGGGGTATGGCTTCCGTGGTGGGAATGTCTGAGGAATTCTGGGAGTTGAAGTCCCGACACCTTCAAGTTGCCAATCAACCCACATGAGAAATGATTTTGTTGATTTTTTTTCTGGTACAGCCTTCTGTTTTAATCTAAAGACATTTGTTTGCTTGTTTGTTTTTTAAACAAACTGTTGGTCTAAAATAGATTAAAAAAGCTGTTGGTATAAAATAGATTTCTTTAGTATCTCACGCCTTTGTTTATTTTGACTTATTCTGGCATCCTTCCGCGCTTTGCATAATATTGTTCAGCCTTCAAAGGAGTCGTATAATAGGTAGCTGTGTAAGACTGTGGCCTTTCCAGCAAGAGGTTAGTCATGCAGGTGCTGAAATCAGTAAAATATTAGTTTAATAAAGATTAAGTGATAAAATAAGGACTAGCAACTAGCAATCCCCCGGATTCCCCATCAGGACTGCAAAAATTCAGATACATATGAGAAGGCAGGAAAAAAGAGAGATAGGATTGGCAAAATTTATGCTAGGTTTAAGCACCTATGTGAGTGAATATGCATACATAAATATACATATATGGTGTCTAACTGGATTTATGTCTCTGTCTCTAATTTAATTTAATTAATTTAATTTAATTAAATGGATTTGTATGCCGCCCAACTCCCTAGGGACTCTGGGCGGCTCACAACATATTCGGATCCATTTCGACAATACAATGCAATAAATACAATAGTTAAAAAACATATAACACATAAAAATTAAAAGAGTATCGTCACGCTTTCACCCCGCCTGCCGGAAGAGCCAAGTTTTTATTGCTTTCCGGAAGGCCAGCAGGGTGGGGATAGTCCTGATCTCCGGGGGGAGCTGGTTCCACAGGGAGGGAGCTCCCACAGAGAAGGCCCTCCCCCTCGGCCCCGCCAACCGACATTGTTTGGTCGACGGGACCTGGAGGTGGCCGACTCTGTGGGCCCTGACCGGTCGTAGGGAGGTATGCGGCAGGATGCGGTCCCGAAGGTAACCTGGCCCTGAGCCATGTAGGGCTTTAAAGGTAACGACCAACACCTTGAATTGGATCCGGAGACTAATGGGCAACCAATGCAGCTGGCAGAGAATTGGTGTTACGTGGGTGCATCTAGGAGCACCCACCACAGCTCGCGCAGCTGCATTTTGCACCAGTTGCAGTCGCCGGACACTCTTCAAGGTTAGCCCCATGTAGAGCGCATTGCAGTAATCTAACCCTAGATGTGGAGTCTAGATCAGCCTGGAGTCCTTATATTCCCACAAACAGTTTAAGTCCAACTCATCCCATGTTAGACAATCTGAACGTCTGGTAGCCATAAAGAGATATTTCCATCTCTCCCTCCGGTTAAAGGTAACTCCAGACACTCTCTCTCTCTCTCTCTCTCTCTCTCTCTCTCTCTCTCTCTCTCTCTCTCTCTCTCTCTCTCTCTCTCTCTCTCTCTCTCTCTCTCTCTCTCTCTCTCTCTCTCTCGTAAGGATTTCAGCTTTAATTTAAAAGGTTAGCACACAAACATACAAATGGAAATAGGTGATATTCTAGGACAGTTTTTTTTAAACGTAGCAACTTTAAGATGGGTGGACTTTAACTCCCAGATTTCTGCAGCCAGCATGCTGGTTGGGGAATTCTGGGAGTTGAAGTCCACCCACCTTAAAATTTCCCAAGGTTGACTGGTCTACCAAGTGAATGGTCATTTGGATAAAGCTCTAAAGCAGGGGTCCCAAACTCCCAGGCCCCAGACTGGTACCGGTCCGTAGCCTGTTAGGAACTGGGCCAAACAGCTGGGGGTGAGCAGCAGGGAAGCGAAACTACACATGCACAGGATCTAGGTTGTGCACTCCTCCTCCAACCCCTGCCCCCAGTTCATTCAAAAATTATCTTCCATGACACCAGTCCCTGGTGCCAAAAAGGTTGGAGACCATTGCTCTAGAGCAGTGATGGCTAACCTTTTTCTTGTTGTGTGCCGAAAGTGTGTGCACGCATGCCGGCACCAGGGGCGGATTCCTAATTTTTTTACTACCACTCTGTGGGCGTGGCTTATTTTGTGGGTGTGGCTTGCCGGCCAGTGACGGGTGGGCGTGGCTTCTCGGACTGCTGAAGGGAGGGGAACTGAGATAGGTCCTGCTGCCCATTCCCCCTCCCCTCAGCAGCTCAAGAAGCCTCGAACATGCAAAAATGCCTGGGATTATCACCGCGCGTTCGTGGCTTCTCGGACTGCTGAAGGGAGGGGAATGGAGATAGCTCCTGCAGCCCATTCTTTCAGCGTCTCACGCGCTCCCTCAGCCATCCTCCCCTGCTTGGACTCACTGCGGGGTAGGAAGGCAGCGCATGCGCAGTGCCAAAAGCTCAGCTTCTGGGCATGCGCAGAAGATTTTTTTTTAAAAAAAATTAAAAAACTTTTTAAAAAAATGGCAGTGCCCAGGCACCGGCAACCAACCGCACCGGTACTGTGACGTCACCAGTGGGCCGCTACCGGTGCTATAGAGTGGACCGCACCTGTAGAAACCCACCACTGGCCGGCACCCATAATGCAATGTGCCCCCACTGCACATGTGCGCACGACCCCCTCCCCGACACTCCTCACATACCCTGTGCATGTGCACACGACCTCCCCACTCCCCCTGCCCCCCGTGCATGCCGGTGCGACCCCCCACCCCCTATTTTGGGCTTAGTAGGCCTCCCTGCAGCATCCTGGGACCAAAAACAGGCCACGAGGGGGCGCCACACCCCCACATTGCCCCACGTGTGCGACCCCACGCATGCGCGTGTGAACTCCCGCACATGTGCGCGTCTCCCGCATGTCAAAAATCAGCTGGACGGCGTGAGCGTGCGCACATGTGTGGTGGAGCTGAGCTGGGCGACGGCTCGTGTGCCTGCAGAGAGAGCTCTGCGCGCCAGCTGTGGCATGTGTGCTATAGGTTCACCATCACGGCTCTAGAGGCTAAACCATACAATGAATGACTGAGTGGACAAGGTATGTCTAACCTAGCAAAGAGAAGGAATAGAGGTGAGATGATAGCAGTCTTCCAGTATTTGAGGAGCTATCACAAAGAAGAGAGGGTCAACGTATTCTCCAAAGCACCTGAGGGCAGGACAAGAAGAAACAGATGAAAACTAATCAAGGAGAGAAGCAACCTAGAACTAAGAAGAAATTTCCTGACAGTGAGAACAATTAACCAGTGGAACGGCTTGTCTCCAGAATTTGTGAATGTTCCAACACTGGAAGTTTTTAAGAAGACATTGAACACCCATTTGTACAGAATGCTTGAGCAGGGGGTTGGACTAGAACAGCAGCCCCCAACCTTTCAGGTTTTGTGGAGTGCTGGAGAGCGGGAAGAAGAGAGGACGGTTCCGCACAAGCGGCGGTTGAGCGCACCCTCGCAGCGCCCATTGCGTGAGCACTGGGCACGCAACACCCGCCACTTAGACAAATGGAGCTGCGCATGGGTGCTCGCTTGCTGCTTTTGCAGCCCGGTTTGGAATGGGTCGTGGCCCGGTATTGGGTTGGGGACCCCTGGACTAGAAGATCTCTAAGGTCCCTTCCAGCCATACGATTCTACGGTCTATGATTCTGTGCACTTAGCACAAGCACCTGCTGTGTTTCTTCTCACTCCTTGGGTTCTATGAATTCTCCGGTTTGGTTTGGATTCCGTGTAGAAAGGAGAGAGCAAAATAAATGGCCCTTGCAGTCATTGGGCTCTTCTTTGCTGACATCCTGGATGATTTATGTCTGTGTTGGCTTTGTCTCTTCCTGTCTTTTGTGTATACTTCCTCAGTCAGCAATAAAGCCGATTGCTCTCTAACCTTACATCTTTGGCTGGCCTGCTTGCTATGTAATTGGTTCTTAATAAGATTGGAGAGAGAAAGAAAGACAACTCCAAACACATAAGTCACTGGGAGATGCATATGACAAAGCCCTGCTCTTGGAAACTGGATTTGAGCAGACTTGCAACCGGAGTAGATCACTTCTGTGGTCCATTCGATAAAGACCAGGGCAAGCCATCGCTTCATTCCAAACAAACATGGACTTTCTGAAGGAGAATCCGAACTGGATTTTCATGTTGAAATGAACACTCTTTTACAGAGTTACAATAACTCGGATTATGGTCTGTCGGGATGTCCCAAATTCAAGATGGCAACCAAGACCATGTTACTGAAGTGGGGGCCCTGGCGTAGAAAAAGAGGTCTCAGTTTCAGTTGCATGCCTGTGGCTGCCATCTTGAATTTTAGACCCCTCTCCACATTCCTTCCTTCACCCTTTTCTGTTCCTTCCTTTCTCCCATCTTCCTTCCTTCTTTCCTTCCTTCCTTCCTCCCTCCCTCCCTCCTTCCTTCCCTTCTCTTCCCTTCTCTTCCTGTTCCTCCATGTTCTTCCTTCCTTCCTTCCTTCCTTCCTTCCTCACTCACTCACTCACTCCTTCCCTTTCCTTCCCTCCACGTTCCTTCCTTTGTCCCTTTTCCAGTCTTTCCTTTCTCCCATTTTCCTTCCTTCCTTCATTTTTTCCTCCCTACCTACCTCCTTCCTTCCCTTTCCTCCATCTTCCTTCCTTCCTTTTCCCTTCCTTCCGTTTTCCCATTTTCCTTTCTTCCTCCTCCCTCCCTCTTTTCTTCCTTCCTTCTTCCCTTTTCCGTTCCTTTTTTCTCTTTTCCTTCTTTCCCCCTCTTTTTCCTTCCTTCCCTGCCTCCCTGCCTCCCGTCTTTCCTTCATTCCTCCCTCCCTCCCTCCCACCTTTCTTCCCTCCCTTTCCTCCATGTTCCTTTCTTCCCTCCTTTTCCCTTTCTTCCCTTTTCCCATTTTCCTTCCTTCCTCCTCCCTCACTCTTTTCTTCCTTCCTTCCTTCGTCCCTTTTCCATTGCTTTTTTCTCTTTTCCTTCTTTCCCCCTCTTTCCTTCCTTCCCTGCCTCCCGTCGTTCCTTCCTTCCTTCCTTCCTTCCTCCTCCCTCACTCTTTTCTTCCTTCCTTCGTCCCTTTTCCATTTCTTTTTTCTCTTTTCCTTCTTTCCCCCTCTTTCCTTCCTTCCTTCCTTCCCTGCCTCCCGTCGTTCCTTCCTTCCTTCCTTCCTTCGGTTCTCAAAGGGAAATCCTGGTTTTTTTAAAGGGGAAAATTTCTATCCCAGACTTAAACCAACACCGGTGCGCCTCTGCCTTTTCTCGGAGGCTCTAATGGCTGATCTGAGCTCCGTGCTCCTGTTCTGCTGAGACTGAAATGGGTGCCTTCCTGTCAATTAGAAGAGGGGACAGCTGGAGCTTCTCCTCTGTCTGTTGAAATGTGGGCATATTGCATGTCAAGGGGAAAATAACAAATGCAGCAGGCTAGCATCACCATCTGTCACCAATGGGGGCAATGGGGAAACAAAGGGCCAGTCTCTGCTTTGGAGAAGATGTCGGATCCAAGGAAAACCAACTCCTTCTGGACTTTGCAAGATAGGCTTCACATCCTTTCCAGGACCAACTCTGGAATGGGGCGCCGCCGATAAGAATTAGAGCCTTGTTTTCTTTCTTTCTTTTTATTTATTTTATTTATTTATTTTGTCAACACGTGTACAAGATAACAGGTATGATATAAACATAAACAAAAGCAAAGTATGTATAGGTAAAAATTAGACAATAGGACGGAAGGACAGGAACGGTAGGCACAGTGGTGCGCTTATGCACGCCCCTTACAGACCTCTTAGGAATGGGGTGATGTCCACAGTAGACAGTCTAAGGTTAAAGTTTTTGGGGTTTGGGAAAGAAACCAGAGTCAGGTAGTGCATTCCAGGCATTGATTACTCTGTTGCTGAAGTCGTATTTTCTGCAGTCGAGTTTCAAGCGGTTTACATTGAGTTTGAATCTATTGTGTGCTCTTGTATTGTTGCGGTTGAAGCTGAAGTATTCATTGACAGGAAGGACATTGTGGCAGATGATTTTATGAACTACATTTAGATCAGATCGACGGCGACGTAGCTCTAAGTTGTCTAAGCCTAAAATTTCAAGTCTGGTGGAATAAGGAATTCTGTTGCGAGTAGAAGAGTGGAGGACTCTTCTTGTGAAGTATTTCTGGACTCTCTCAATTGTATTTATGTCCGATATGCAGTGCGGGTTCCAGACAGGTGAGCTGTATTCAAGGATTGGTCTGGCAAATGTTTTGTATGCTCTGGACACAAAACATTTAGGAATGGATGATTATCCATGAGATCTAGCTGCGTGCAGAATCCATTCCGATTTCAGAAGGAAAATAACTTCCTTTTTTTGCGGCCATCGTCAAGCAGTCGTAATGGTCATTAAGCAAACCCATTTTTCCCAATGGGCTATTTTTGGCCAGAAACCTGCAAAAAAATGCCAAAATTATTATCATCTAAGTACAGATCACTGCAAATAGCCATTGAGTCAGTTGCCAAGCACCAAAACTATGATTCTTTAACTACAGGGTGTGTGTGTGTGTTTGTGTATACTTTCAGCCATCAGAACTTCAGTAGCGGGTTATATGTAGGTCTCGGGAGGTCTATTGTAACTTTGAACAGTCATTATGTGACCAGTCGCTAAGCAAGTTTAAAGAGGAGAAAGCCAGGAAAGATTCTGAAGATAACAGAATAAAAGAGTTGAAAGGGACCTTAAAGATCTTCTAGACCAACCCCCTCCTCAGGCAGGAGACCCTATACCATTCCAGACAAATGGCTGTCCGTTTTTTTCTTAAAACCCCCCAGTGATGAAGCGCCCACAACTTCTGAAGGCAAGCTGTTCCACTGGTTCATTGTCCTCGCTGTTAGGAAGTTTCTCCTTAATTCCAGGTTGCTTCTCTCCCTGATTAGTTTCCATCCATTGTTTCTTGTCTTATTTTCTGGTGCTTTGGAAAATAAGTTGACCCCCCTCTTCTTTGTGGCAGCCCCTCTGTTAAGTTCTCATACTGAATACTGGAAGACTGCTATAATGTCCCCGCTAGTCCTTCTTTCCTCTAAACTAGCCAAACCCAAATCCTGCAACCGATCTTCATATGTTTTAGTCTCCAGGCTTTTAATCATCTAAGTTGACCTTCTTTGCACTTTTCCCAAAGTTTCAACAATTTTTTTGTAAGGTGGTGACCAAAACTGGATGCAGTATTCCAGGTGTAGCCTTACTAAGGATTTATAAAGTGGTACTAATACCTCACGTGATCTTGATTCTAGGCCTCTGTTTATACAACCAAGGATTGCATTAGCTTTTTTGGCTGCTGCCACACATTGCTGGCTCATATTTGATTGTCCACTAGGACTCCAAGGTATCTCCTGTAATTACTTTAAGCAGATGAGCAGGCACATGAGTTACCCACTCATCCTCTTCCCAATTGGAGTGAGATATATTGTGCTCCTAGTCAGTAATGGGTTTTGAATTATTGCTACCGGTTCACGTGCATGCACGCACGCTCACGCTCAGGCACGCAACGCTTCTGAGCATGCGCAGAAGCATCCCAGGCCGGTGGCTGGAGCCTCTCGCCGCCGCCGCTACCGGTTCTAAGAACCGGTCCAAACCGGGAGCAACCCACCACTGCTGCTGTTTAAACTGCAGTATTTGCAAAGGTGTATGTGGATCAGGGGCGGGTTCCTAATTTTTTTACTACCACTCTGTGGGCGTGACTTATTTTGTGGGTGTGGCTTGCCAGCCATGTGACCGGGTAGGCATGGCTTGCCAGCCATGTGACTGGGTGGGCATGGCTTCTTGGACTACTGAAGGGAGGGGAACTGAGATAGGTCCTGCCGCCCGTTCCCCCTCCCCTCAGCAGCTTGAGAAGCCTCGAACACGCGAAAATGCCTGGGATCATCACAGTTGGTGGCTTCTCGGACTGCTGAAGGGAGGGGAATGGAGATAGCTCCTGCCGCCCGTTCTTTCAGTGTCTCACACGCTCCCTCAGCCATCCTCCCCTGCTTGGACTCACTGTGGGGGTAGGAAGGCAGCGCATGCGCAGTGCCGGAAGCTCGGCTTCTGGGCATGCGCAGAAGAAAAAAAAAATTTAGAAATTTTTTTTTAAAAAAAATGGCGGTGCCCAGGCACCAGTGGGCCACTACCGGTGCTATAGAGTGGACCGCACTGGTAGGAACCCACCACTGATGTGGATCTATGCATATAAGTGGCATGGCTCTTGGAGAAGCTACATCGAAAGTGATCATGTCCATGCATCTCCCTGATGGAGCCGGATTGCAAAGTGCGGTGGAGATGAAATGCCCATTTATTTAGGAAAAGCTACAAAGCCTTTTCTTTCCCCTCCCGTCCCGACGTCTCATGAATATGCATCAGCTGGGAATTAATCCCTTTTAGTGCCAGGCTAGGCTTGATCCGGCCGCCGTTCCAAAAATAGCCACATATGCAGAAGCCAGACCCTGACCCACTTCTTACTTGCAGAGAGAAGCCAAGGACGCTGCAAACAGTGCCCGAAAAATGGGTAGGCATGGTGCAGTGATGATTGGTTATCAGAACTGCCAGTCAAAGGATGGTAACGCAGGGCACCTCCTCTGGGTTTTTATATTCCAGAGGAAAGGGAGGATGAAATGTATTTGTATTTTGTATTTGTTTATTTGTCAAGCACATATGATTATAAGCAAAGTATAAACAGTAAAACATGATTGAATATATATGTAATAGTACAAACATGAATAAGAGTAAAAGAGGTACATTAGGACAGGAATGGTAGGCACGAATGTGCGCTTATGCACGCCCCTTACTGACCTCTTAGGAATGGGGTGAGGTCGATGGTAGATAATCTGAGGTTGAAGTTTTTGGGGTTTGGGGAAGAAACTACTGAGTCAGGTAAAGTGTTCCAGGCATTGACCACTCTGTTGTTGAAGTCGAATTTTTTGCAATCAAGTTTGGAGCGGTTTACATTAAGTTTGTATCTATTGTGAGCTCATGTATTGTTGCGGTTGAAGCTGAAGTAGTCGTTAACAGGTAGGACATTGTGGCGGATAATTTTGTGAGCTACACTTAGGTCAGATCGAAGGCGGCGTAGTTCTAAATTTTGAAGTCCCAAAATTTCAAGTCTGGTTTCGTAAGGTATTCTGTTGTGAACAGAGGAATGTAATACTCTTCTTGTGAAATATCTCTGGACGTTCTCAATTGTGTTAATGTCTGATATGTAGTGTTGGTTCCGGACTGATGAGCTGTATTCAAGAATCGGTCTAGCAAATGTTTTGTATGCTCTGGTTAAGAGTACAATGTTACCAGGGAAGAGAAATGGTGCCCCCCCCCAAGAAAGCTCAGGGTTCAACCTCAAGGGAAACGATTTATCTTAGAAAGACACCACACCTTCACTCATAATTTTATTTATTTATTTATTTAGGCTTTTATCCCACCTTTTGTTACTTTAGAAATACCTCAAGGCAACAAACATACATATTATTCCTTACTTCACCTATTTTCCTCACGACAGCCCTGTGAGTTGGGTTGGCTGAGACAGGGTGACTGGCCAAAAGACACCCAGTCGGCTTTCATGTCTTAAGGTGGAACTAGAATTCACCGTCTCCTGATTTCTAGGCCAGTATTAAACCAAACTGGCATTCATACTCCAGGTGGCAGGAACCGCAGGATATTCAAAGCCCCAAAATGTGTTGTTTTAATAACAATCTCATTTTTTTGGTCTTACACATACACCTTAGAAATGCCATTGCTAATTCTCAGAGCCAAAGTGGCACAGTGGTTAAAATGCAGGACTGCAGTTCAGCAGTTCAGCGGTTCAAATCTCACCGGCTCAAGGTTGACTCAGCCTTCCATCCTTCCGAGGTGGGTAAAATGAGGACCCAGATTGTTGGGGGCAATATGCTGAACTCTGTAAACCGCTTAGAGAGGGCTGTAAAGCACTATGAAGCGGTATATAAGTCTAAGTGCTATTGCTATTGCTATTCTTTCTCCATTTATCTTTCTTACAGTCACAACCGGGGGACACATACACACACCTCTAAACATGTGACCATTTTTGTTCCGCTCAGTACCTGGTGAAGCTATTCAGAAACCAAACCGAGTTTTATCTGTGCCTAAAATGGCGGATTTCTGCATATCTATTCGTTTAATTGGAAAAGAATGATGGTGCCATGTGGCATCGGTTAGGTCCATGGCTACTGGCCCACAGCCTGAAGGACAATTAATTTGAACCCTATTGTGTAGTGGGCAAGAAACAGACCGTAATAGATACAACAGGATTTATTGACTGAAAACTGGAACTGAGGAACTACAGGCCAAATCCTTGTAATTTATACTCTGGGCCCACAGGGCCTTAACCAATCATAGTACTAGAAAAAGCCCGCCCAAATATGAATGTTCTGTTTTCCTCCAAAACAGTTGGAGTTAACAGTTAGGGTCATCTAAAGCAGTGTTTTTCAACCTTTTTTGTGCAAAGGCACACTTTTTTCATGAAAAAAATCACAAGGCACACCACCATTAGAAAATGTTAAAAAAAATTAACTCCTTCCTTCCTAACATCTTTCTTTTTCTTTCTTTCTGTCTTCCTTCCTTCCTTCCTTCCTAACTTCTTTTCTTTCTTCTTTCTTTCTTTCTTTCTTTCTTTCTTTCTTTCTTTCTTTCTTTCTTTCTTTCTTTCTTTCTTTCCTTCCTTCCTTCCTTCCTTTCTTTCTTTCTTTCTTTCTTTCTGTCTGTCTGTCTCCTTCCTTCCTTCCTTCCTTCCTTCCTTCCTTCCTTCCTTCCTTCCTTCCTTCCTTCCTTCCTTTCTTTCTTTCTTTCTTTCTTTCTCTTTCTTTCTTTCTGTCTGTCTGTCTGTCTTCTCCTTCCTTCCTTCCTTCCTTCCTTCCTTCCTTCCTTCCTTTCTTTCTTTCTTTCTGTCTGTCTTCTCCTTCCTTCCTTCCTTCCTTCCTTCCTTCCTTTCTTTCTTTCTTTCTTTCTTTCTTTCTGTCTGTCTGTCTGTCTGTCTGTCTGTCTTCTCCTTCCTTCCTTCCTTCCTTCCTTCCTTCCTTCCTTCCTTCCTTCCTTTCTTTCTTTCTTTCTTTCTGTCTGTCTTCTCCTTCCTTCCTTCCTTCCTTCCTTCCTTTCTTTCTTTCTTTCTGTCTGTCTTCTCCTTCCTTCCTTCCTTCCTTCCTTCCTTTCTTTCTTTCTGTCTGTCTTCTCCTTCCTTCCTTCCTTCCTTCCTTCCTTCCTTCCTTCCTTCCTTCCTTTCTTTCTTTCTTTCTGTCTGTCTTCTCCTTCCTTCCTTCCTTCCTTCCTTCCTTCCTTTCTTTCTTTCTTTCTTTCTTTCTTTCTTTCTTTCTGTCTGTCTTCTCCTTCCTTCCTTCCTTCCTTCCTTCCTTCCTTCCTTCCTTCCTTTCTTTCTTTCTTTCTTTCTGTCTGTCTGTCTGTCTTCTCCTTCCTTCCTTCCTTCCTTCCTTCCTTCCTTCCTTCCTTCCTTCCTTCCTTTCTTTCTTTCTTTCTGTCTGTCTTCTCCTTCCTTCCTTCCTTCCTTCCTTCCTTCCTTCCTTCCTTCCTTCCTTTCTTTCTTTCTTTCTTTCTGTCTGTCTTCTCCTTCCTTCCTTCCTTCCTTCCTTCCTTCCTTCCTTCCTTCCTTCCTTCCTTCCTTCCTTCCTTCCTTCCTTCCTTCCTTCCTTCTGTCTTTCTCCCTGCAGGAGGAAGAAGGAACCTCTGTGGCCTTCGAGCGGGGGGGGGGCCCTCAAAAACGGCCGCGGCGGCATCCCTGCTGTTCTCCGGCCAAGCGGCCGAAGGAGCCCTGGAGCGCCGACGCCGCCCTGCATTTCGGTCTTTTCGGTCTTGCCCGGCAGCCTGCTGGGAAGGCTGCGACGCATGGGAGGGAAGGAGCTGCTATTGCCGTTCCGGCGTGTTTCCCCGGTCACTGGCTGCACCGGGGAGCCCGCGTCCTTGTCAACATTGCAGACGCTGCACACGCGGAAGGCACCACGGAGCAGAGGCGCCTGGCGAGTGAGGCGCCTGCCCATCTCTTGCCTTAGCATTTAAAAGAATGAGAGGCGGGCGGGCGGGCGGGAGACGCGGGCAGGAGCCTTCCCCCGATGCCGCCACTTGCCTCACTCGCCAGCCGTCTCTTGCCTTAGCATTTAAAAGAATGAGAGGCGGGTGGGCGGGCGGGAGACGCGGGCAGGAGCCTTCCCCCGATGCCGCCACTTGCCTCAACACTTACCACGTTGACAGCGCGCGTCCTCCTCGCTGCTCTGGTCCTCCGCGATTGTTGCTATCGGCACACGCATGGGACATCAGTGACGTCCCTGCGTGCGCTACCTCCCGGCGGTCCCCGCGTTTTAAAGTAAACGCGGGGCTGCAGGGACTTAATAGAGGCATCTCTGTGTCCCGAAACCAATTTTCGGGACACAGAGATGTCCCGTAGCAAAAACACCCGGCGGTTGTTTTTCCCACGGCACACCTTACACTATGTCACGGCACACTAGTGTGCCGCGGCACAGTGGTTGAAAAACACTGATCTAAAGGTTAGTTTCACTTTAGCGGGGCTTAACACAACTATATATATTCAATACATAACAAACCCCATATAAAAATCTGGAGGCATCTTTAAGGAGATTTTATCTACTGGAGACTTCTTGCACGCAGCCCTATTATCTCATTGCTAGTGATCTCAAATTGATTTGCCAGCCTTTTCGCCCATAGGGACATTTTCCTTGCAACTTTCTGGTCTAGCCCTAATATTCTCTGCAGGTTTCCCATCCAGGAGAAAAATAACATTTAGGCAAGAAAAACCAAACGCACAGTATAGATTAACTGGTACCTGACTCAATACTAATACAAGCAGACCTCGACTTACGAACACAATTGAGCCCAACATTTTGGTTGTTAACTGAGACATTTGTTAAGTGAATTTTGCCCCATTTTACGACCTTTCGTGACTCAGTTGTTAAGTGAATCACTGCAGTTGATAAGTTAGTAACCTGGTTGTTAAGTGAATCTGGCTTCCCCATTGACTTGGCTTGTCAGAAGGTCGTAAAAGGGGATCACATGACCTTGGAACTCAGCAAAGGTCATAAATATGAACCAGTTGCCAAGGGTCTGGATTTTGATCACATGATCCTGGGGATGCTGGAAAGGTCGTAACTGTGAAAAACAGTCATAAGTCAGGAAATTTCTCCTTAGTTCTAAGTTGCTTCTCTCCTTGATTAGTTTCCACCCATTGCTTCTTGTTCTACTCTCAGGTGCTTTGAAGAATAGTTTAACCCCCTCTTCTTTGTGGCAACCCCTTAAATATTGGAACACTGCTATCATGTCTCCTCTAGTCCTTCTTTTAATTAAACTAGATATACCCAGTTCCTGCAATCATTCTTTTAGGCTCCAGTCCCCTAATCATCTTTGTTGCTCTTCTCTGCACTCTTTCTAGAGTCTCAACATTTTTTTTACATCGTCACTTTTTTCAGTACTGTTGCAACTTTGAATGGTCACTAAACGAACTGTTGTAAGTCGAGGATTACGTGTAACTGCAAGAGGGAACTTGGAGTCCTAGTAGGCAATCACTTGAATATGAGCCAGCAGCGTGCTGCAGCTGCCAAAAAGGCCAACACAGTTCTAGGCTGCATTAACAGAGGGATAATCGTGTGAAGTGTTCACACCACTTTAGAATCATGTCAACTGTTAATACTGCTTTAAAATTCCTTGGTAAGACCACACTTGGAATACTGCACCCAGTTTTATTTGCCACAATATAAAATGTTGAGACTCTAGAAAGAGTGCAGAGAAGAGCAATAAAAGATAATTAGGGGGGCTGGAGGCTAAAACATATGAAGAACGGTTGTAGGAAGTGGGTATACCTAGTCTGATGGAAAGAAGGTGGGTGACACAATAGCAGTGTTCCAATACCTGAGGGGCTGCCACAAAGAAGTGGGGGTCAAGCTATTCTCCAAAGCATCTGAAGGCAAAACAAGAAACAATAAATACATTAGAAAGTGTCCAGAGATACTTTACAAGAAGAGTCCTCCACTCCTCTACTCACAACAGAATACCTTACGCAACCAGACTTGAAATCCTGGGCTTAGAAAGCTTAGAACTACGTCGCCTTCGGCACGACCTAAGCATAACTCATAAAATTATCTGCTACAACGTCCTTCCTGTCAACGACTACTTCAGCTTCAACCACAACAATACACGAGCACACAACAGATACAAACTCAAAGTGAACCGCTCCAAACTTGACTGTAGAAAATATGACTTTAGCAACAGAGTGGTAAATGCCTGGAACTCACTACCTGACTCTGTGGTTTCGTCACCAAACCCCCAAACTTTACCCTAAGACTGTCCACTGTTGACCTCACCCGATTCCTAAGAGGTTAGTAAGGGGCGTGCATAAGTGCACCAGCGTGCCTACCATCCCTGTCCTAATGTTCCCTCTTATCAGTACCCATCTTATGTATATAAACAATGTTATATCTATGTATATTACCAAGACGTACTTGACAAAAATAAATAAACAAACAAACAAACAAACAAACAAACAAACAATGGGTAGAAACTAATCAAGGAGAGAACCAACTTAGAAGTAAGGAGAAATTTCCTGACCGTGAGAACAATTAATCAGTGGAACAACTTGCCTCCAGAACTTGTGAGTGCTCCATCACAGAAGGTTTTTAAGAAGAGATTGGACAGCCACTTTTGCCTGGCATTGTATAGGGTCTCCTGCTTGAGCAGGGGGTTGGACTAGAAGACCTCCAAGGTCCCTTCCAACTCTGTTATTCTGATATCCAACTGTTAGCCAAACCTGACCTTGCTTAGCTTCTCATCTCAGATGAGATCACGCAGGTGCTATTACCTGCTGTGATTCATCATCGTTCTGCTTCATGGTCCTCCTCCTCCTTCCTCCGGGCACCCTTTGGAGAAACCAAAATTGCAGACATGATTACAGCCCACTCAAAGCCTTTAAAGATTTCAAGGGAAACGATAGCAATGGTACCAAGCAGGGCCCATCAAAACAGGATCACCGCTGACAAGTGATAAAAACCAACAGAGAAATCCAAGCAGCTAATCCACCACCCGTTAGCCCGGAAGCCCTGGATGTCTGCAAAACTAGTTATTGAGCCTGTCAGATGCTCCTGCCTCTCCTCAGCTAAACATACAGTACATTATGCATGGAGAAAGGCAATGGCAGTTGCCCAAAATACTAGGATGAAGGTTATATTGCCATGGTGGCCTGCTCCTCTTAAGTCGGGACATTGCTAAGCCATCACAGAAATGATGGCAAGAAATTCTCCAAGACTTCTGCTTAGCTGGAGATGCCAGGATGTCATAATACGGACACCCACCCTGGTGTGAGCGATGGTGAGGGGGCTTAGTAAGAAACAGGAGGAGCTCCGGACTTAAATCACCAGCAGGTAGGAGAAAAATAGATTAGTAGCTAATCTCATAAACGTGTAGTTCAACCAAGCCCCGGAGAAGAAATGTAAAGCATTTGGAGACACCCTGGTTTTATGAATGCATGAATAAAGCATCTTGTCACCTTTAAGGCCTACATAGTCTCGAAGGACTGTCTTTTCCCAGTTACAGCTACCTGACCCATCAGAGCAGAGGGCATGGAATGACAGGGTCCCCTCTTAAGGAGATCTATCTAGTGGGATCAAGAAGGACCTTCTCCATGGTGGCTCCCTCCCTGTAGAACATCATATCTGTGGAGGTAGGATTGGCCCCCACTTCGGCACTCTTTCAAAAGGCCCTGAAGATATGGTTCTTGTTGTGTCCCAGCACCGCAACCCACAGAAAAACACACACACAACTGTTTGCTACAAAAGCAAAGGGGTCTTTTTTACTAATGAAGATGCTTAGTAAAAGCGCAGGGGTTTAAAGTCCAGAAACAAACATAAAGAGAGTCTCAGGGAATAAAATTCCTTCGTCTCTTCGTGAGTTATTAGCCAAAGTTCAAATGTCCAAAACAAATACGCAATTAAGTCTTTCTTATCTCTCTCACTCACTCGAGTTGGCTGGAATCCCAGAAATAAGCATTCCAGAAGCTGATAATTCCAAACATAGGACTCAAAACAGGAACGCCAATGCAAAGGACTCTGAAGTGCTCGCAGATCACAGGTGTTGCTTCCAGCACCAAGTGCTGAGTGCACCAGTCTTAAATAGCCTGAGAGTGTGGCCCATTAGCCCTCAGCTTTACCTGCGAGGAGACCTCCGGCTGTAAAGCCAATCCCGTCTGCTAGCTGCTCTTTGAGCCCTAGCATCCAGCAGAGGCTCCTCCTCCTCTGAGGACTCACTCTACACCAGCTGAGAAGGTGCAGAAGGCCCTGGCTGGTCTTCCTCCTCTGGCACTGAGTCCTCATCACTGTCAGACTCAGGTGCCAGGTACACAGGGTGATAGTGCCGTGCCACGGGCGGCTCTAGGTCCTCCAGATCCTAGACCAACTGCATGGGAAGTGGGCAAGCCACAACAGTTCTATCAATGGGCCTGGGGGCCAAGGTTGATATGGAACCCATCAGTAGTGGGTTCCACTTACCTTTGCTACCGGTTTGGGAATGGGAGTGCACGGGCTCAGGTGCAATGCTTCTGCGCATGCGCAGAGCATTTTTGATGACGTCCTGTGGGTGGGTGGGTGGAGCTTCTTGCCGCCGCCCGCCCGCTACCAGTTCACCGAACCGGTAGCAACCCACCACTGGAACCCATCAAGCAAGGGTGAAATTCAGCAGGTTCTGACAGGTTCTGGAGAACCGGTAGCGGAAATTTAGAGTAGTTCGGAGAACCGGTAGTGGAAATTTTGAGTAGTTTGGAGAACCAGAAATACCACCTCTGGCTGGCCCCAGAGTGGGGTAGGAATGGAGATTTTGCAGTATCCTTCCCTGCCACGCCCACCAAGCCACGCTTACAGAACCGGTAGGGAATAATTTTGAATTTCACCCCTGCCATCAAGTGGTTGAGTTGATTGTTGTCACTACAGGGGGTGAGTATTATTTTTTTTAATTGAGGTTTTATAGTTTTAAGCCAACCAGAGTCACTGAGAGTGAGTTGGGCTGAAAAAAGAAAGAAAGAAAGAAAGAAAGAAAAGAAAGAAAGAAAGAAAGAAAGAAAGAAAGAAAGAAAGAAAGAAAGAAAGAAGGAAGGAAGGAAGGAAGGAAGGAAGGAAGGAAGGAAGGAAGGAAGGAAGGAAGGAAGGAAGGAAGAAAGAAAGAAAGAAAAGAAAGAAAGAAAGAAAGAAAGAAAGAAAGAAAGAAAGAAAGAAAGAAAGAAAGAAAGAAAGAAAGAAAGAAAGAAAGATTTTTGAGAAGGAAGGAAGGAAGGAAGGAAAGAAGGAAAGTAGGAAAGAAAGAAGGAAGGAAGGAAGGAAGGAAGGAAGGAAGGAAGGAAGAAAGAAAGAAAGAGAAAGAAAGAAAGAAAGAAAGAAAGAAAGAAAGAAAGAAAGAAAGAAAGAAAGAAGAAAGAAAGAAAGAAAGAAAGAAAGAAAGAAAGAAAGAAAGAAAGAAAGAAAGAAAGATTTTTGAGATGGGAGGGAGGGAAGAAGGACGGAAGGAAAGAAGGAAAGAAGGAAAGAAGGAAAGAAGGAAAAATGGAAAGAAAGAAAGAAAGAAAGAAAGAAGGAAGGATCAAAAGCTGATACAGAATTGCATGCAGTGCTGGTAATTAGGCAAACATTTATCCTATATAATAATTTTTTGATTCGCCATGCATGAAAAATTCAAGCTTTTGATGTTTTGATTGATTTGGGGAGTAGAGTAAAATGAAAATGTCTACCCTTGATCTGGGAGCACTCAGTCTCAAGTTATCCACCTCCAATTGTCTCTTCGACAACACAGTAACTCCAACCAAGTGTTATTAAACATGACTGTATCTCACCGCACAGGCAAAAGTTTTGAGGACTAAATTAAAGAGAAAGTGAGAAAATAGAAAGTGCACCCTTGGTAAGCATAGATTATCTAGAGATTTAAATAGAACATGGGTATCCAGGGAAACAAAAAGTACTCCTCTGGAAAAAACAGGCGAAAACTTTCTCAACATACAGTATAAAGAAATAACGCTGTACCAGAGCATGGATTATATATCAAATCAAACAATTGCACCACTTAATAAAACGAAAATAGGCGTACCTGCATCCAGAATCAGTGATGTGATAGGATCATTACCATGAAGCTCTCAAAGATATTTATTTATTTATTTATTTATTTTATTGGAATTTGTCAAACAAAAACGAGAACAAGAATAAAAGAGAATAAAAATACAATGACAGGGATGATATGCACGTTAGTGCACTTATGCACGCCCCCCTCTACTGACCACTGAATTTAATTTAATTAAATTAAATTAAAAGTTCTTATAGGCCGCCCAATCCCATAGGACTCAGGGCAGCGTACAACAAAAATAAGAACAATATATAGTATACATAAATTTTTAAAAAACATTTCATAATTAAAAAAACATTCAATCATGGGGAATCCGATCTTCACCCCGCCTGCCGGAAGAGCCATGTTTTTACTGCTTTACGGAAGGCCAGTAGGATGGGGATAGTCCGGATCTCTGGTGGGAGTTGGTTCCAGAGAGATGGAGCTCCCACAGAGAAGGCTCTCCCCCGTGGGCCCGCCAACCGACATTGTTTGGCTGATGGGACCTGGAGGAGGCCCACTCTGTGGGACCTAACTGGTCGTAGGGAGGTATGTGGCAGGATGCGGTCCCGAAGGTAACCTGGTCCTGAGCCATGTAGGGCTTTAAAGGTCAAAACCAACACCTTAAATTGCAACCGGAGACTAATGAGCAACCAATGCAGCTGGCAGAGAATGGGTGTTACGTGGGTGTATCTCGGTACACCCACCACAGCTCGCGCAGCTGCATTCTGTACCAATTGTAGTCTCCGGATGCTCTTTGAGGGTAGCCCCATGTAGAGCGTGTTACAGTAGACCAGCCGTGAGGTGACAAGGGCATGAGTGACTGTGAGCAAAGCCTCCCTCTCCAAGTAGGGTCGCAATTGGTGCACAAGACGGATCTGTGCAAAGGTCCCCCTAGCCACAGCTGAAAGATGTTGCTCCATTTTGTAGTATGAAGTAAGGTCCACGGAAGTCAATTTGTGACTGAAACTGTGAAAATGTGTAGCTGAGACCACAGGATCAAGTAGGGCCTTCCAGACTTTGACAACTCTATTTTCAAAAATCATATTTTTTACAGTCAAGTTTAGAACGATTTACATTGAGTTTAAAGCAGTTGTTCGCGCGCGTATTATTGCGATTAAAACAGAAAATAATCATTTACAGGTAAAACATTACTACGTATAATTTTGTATGCAATACCTAGGTCTGACCGCAAGCAACACAGTTCTAAGTTATCCAAACCGAGAATTTCGAGCCTAGTAGCATAAGGAATTCTATTGTGTACAGGAGAGTGCAAGAGTTTTCTCGTGAAGTACTTCTGAACCCGCTCGATTGTACTGATGTTAGATATATGGTGGGGATTCCAAACAGTTGAACAATACTCTAAAATTGCTCTAGTGTAAGTTTTTTAAGCTCTAATTAGCAATACAATGTTTCCAGGGAAAAAAAAGCTTCGCAAAGTTAAGTTTACAACTCTTAATGTTTTTTTATCAACGTTGTTAACAGTGAGCTTTGGAGCATAAGTCATCAGAGATAAGTACACATAGGTCCTTGACAAAGTGAGGGTCATCAAAAGGGGTGGGTTCCTGGTGGTTTGGACCGGATCACCCAAACTGGTAGCGACCCGCTGGAGATGTCACAATGGCATCATGGATCCGGTTTGGTTGGTGCCGGTCCGTGGGTGCCGCCTTCTTTTTTTCAGATTTTTTTCAGAATTTTTTTACTGTTTTTGTTGGAATATTCATGAGCTTGAAGAGTCATGTGGTAACTCAGTCAGCCAATGAGAGTAAAGTGCTACTGAGCATGTGCAAAGAATTAAGCTAAGAGCTGGACGTGTTCTCCAGTCTCGGTCTACTTCTGTATCTCTCTGTGTAAAGTCTTCATTGTGCTATGAGGTCTGCAAGAGGTATGCTTTCTACTTGCTGTAAAGAAGAATGTATGGTGCTGTAAATATTTTGATATGATTATAAAGAAGTTATTTGAATCAGCTAAATGTAGTTGACTGTAAGAGCTTCTGATTTATTTTCTTCAACAGAGAATTAAAATTCTCTAATAGTTTTGAAGTTTTTTCCTCTGCTGTTGCTTGAAAAGGGCCCTCCTGCCTGCCCCTGGGTTTATTCTTACCTTTATTCCTTTGCCTGAAGTACAGCTGATCAGCTCCTCAGCTGTGTTTCAGGCTGATTTTAGTTACTGATCATGCGCGGAAGCAGAATTGCATGAGGGGATGTGCGCGAAACATCACAATGCAAACCGGTGGCGAAGGTAAGTGGAACCCACCCCTGGTCATCAGCTAGTTTCAATGCCACCTAGCTTATACTTGACATTCTGATTACGTTTACCAATATTTATTTATTTATTTATTATTAGAGTTGGAAGGGACCTTGTAGGTCATCTAGTCCAACCCCCTGCTCAAGCAGTTCCTACACCATTTGAGACAGATGGCAGTCCAGTCTCCCCTTGAAGGTCGCAAGTGTTGGGGCTCTCACAACCTCCTCTGGCAAGCTGTTCCACTGGTTGATTGCTCTCACCGTCAGAAAGTTTCTCCTCACTTCCAGGTTGAATCTCTCCTTGGTCAGCTTCCATCCGTTATTCCTTGTTTGGCTTTCTGGTGCCATAGAGAACAGCCTGACCCCCTCCTCTCTGTGGCATCCCCTCAAGTATTGGAAGACTGCTATCATGTCACCCCTGGTCCTTCTCTTCGCCAGACTGGCCAAGCTCAGTTCCTGCAACCGCTCTTTGTATGTTTTTTTTTCCAGTCCCCTAATCATCCTGGTTGCTCTCTTCTGCACTTTCTCTAGAGTTTCAATGTCTTTTTTGTAGTGTGGTGACCAAAACTGGATGCAGTACTCAAGGTGTGGTCTGACCAAGGCTTTATAGAGTGGTGCTACTGCCAAAGAGATGACCATTCAGACACACAGTCGAGATCACTTTGCAAAACAACAGAATTATCTGTAGAATTGAATAATTTTACGTCATCGTCAAAAAGAACACAATTGCTTTTCAGTTGATCACATAAATCGTTGATGGACGATCGATAGGAACAAAGGAATTCGAGTCTTCGGAAGGTGAGAAATTGTGATTGTGTGACAGGTGTTATTATGGGTGTAAACCAGTGGTGGGTTCCTACCAGTGCGGTCCACTCTATAGCACTGGTAGTGGCCCGCTGGTGACGTCACAGTACCGGTGCGGTCAGTTGCCGGTGCCTGGGCGCCACCATTTAAAAAAAACATTTTTAAAATTTTTTTTTAAAAAAATGTTCTTCTGCGAATGCCCAGAAGCCGAGCTTCCGGCACTGCGCATACGCTGCCTTCCTACCCCAAGTGAGTCCAAGCAGGGGAGGATGGCTGAGGGAGCGCGTGAGATGCTGAAAGAACGGGCAGCAGGAGCTATCTCCATTCCCCTCCCTTCAGCAGTCCGAGAAGCCACGAACGCGCGGTGATGATCCCAGGCATTTTCGCACATTCGAGGCTTCTCTAGCTGCTGAGGGGAGGGGGAACGGGTGGCAGGAGCCTAGGATCATCGATTGGGGAAAAGCATTCAGGCCGGACGGAGCCTCCTAGAAGAACCGCTGCCGCGGTCTTGCTGCTCCCATTGCGGGGGGCTGCGTTGCAGGTGGGCAATGCCCCCCCCCACTTCTTCGGCTGCTGCCAAGCTCCCGAGGCCCACGCCCACCCGGTCACATGGCTGGCAAGCCACATCCACAAAATAAGCCACGCCCACAGAGTGGTAGTAAAAAAATTAGGAACCCGCCCCTGGTGTAAACCAGGGATGGAGTATATTATGGGTATTAATTAATTCTTTTTTTAATAAAAACGTCAGGTGGGACAGAGAATCTGGAAAGTGTCAAGAAAGCATCTATAAATACTTATGCCAACAAGTACCATTCTCTTGAAGAACAATAAAGCATATGATTTTCTATTCATTCACTCCTGGCCCATCTTACAGAGATAACCTCTGCTTATCTTGGATGATTTGAGATTCTGAGTGATCGCTTTTAGCCAAATAACTAATAACGGGTTTCCTATGCTTTTTATCAATGCCCCAGCTCAAGGACAGGCGTGCTCATCCTTGAAATGCCTGGCCTAATGGACATGTTTTTCAATACAAATTTACTTCCCACTCTCAAAATTAGCCTTTTTTTTCTTAAGACGACTAGCGGGTAACTGCCTCCTTCTCTATTTAAATTTTCAATTACATCAGCTCTCCGATGCTCATTAGGGGAAAAAACAGTCCTGTCTTCATTAAACACATAAACTAACTTTGCAGCAAGAAAGACCGGTGCGGGTGAAGAGGGTAATGGCTTAATTTTCTTCATTTTGGAGAATAACATCTCTTGTCCTGGAGCAATATCCTTATAAATGCAACGTGTCATTTCAGACTTCATTTAGACTGCTAATTTGACTGGAGTGGCTTTGGTAAAATTGAGGTGGTGGTGGTGGGGAGAATCCTACCATTTTGTCATTTTGTTTACAGGGTTTCTGCTTGCCACCAAAGACACCAAAGCCTCTAGATCAGGGGTCGGGAACCTATGGCTCGCGAGCCAGATGTGGCTCTTTTGATGATTGCATATGGCTCGCAGCAGGGGTGAAATCCTCCCGGTTCGCCCGGGCCAGTCCTTCGGCGTATAGCCGATGGAACTGGCGGCGGTTGCGGCGCGGAGCTTCTCCTGCCCACTTTCCCATCCCGGCTGAACACAATCACCGCTTTCCCGTCCCGGCTGACCACAATCATTTGGGTTATTTTTCCCTCTGTGCATGCGCGCGCATGCACAGAGGGAAAAATAACCCAAATGGCGGCGTTCAGCCGGGACGGGAAAGCGGGCGGGAGAAGCTCCGCGCCGCAACCGCCGCCAGTTCCATCGGCTATACGCCGAAGGACGGGCCAGGGCGAACCGGGAGGATTTCACCACTGGATTAATGTTATAGTTGTGAACCAGTTTGCCTGAAAAGGATGCATCTCTGAAGCACCATAACTTCATAAAAGGTAAAGATTTTTTTTATTTTAGATTGCAGTTATATTTTTTGACGCTAGGATAGTGAATTCCATGCCTATAAGCTGCACCCAACCCACAAATCCTCCCCATCTACATATGAAGACCTCAACTGGGATCACTCACCTTCATTATCCATTATCCCTTCTACTCAACCTTGAAAAGCTGTTGTTTCAGGGTAAAAGGTTGATCTATGCAACTTTCTGTCCCCTCCAAGATTGTTGAAATGTCCGCAGCAAGTTCCAGAAATAGAACAGGACAGCATAATGGACAGTTTTATTTTTTTAATCTTCCTTTTATGATTCTCTACAACAATATCCTTAGGGGAAATCATAATTTGCAAAATGCTGGCTACTGTATTTAATTAGCATCACATACATACACAAAAGGGCAGAGCTGAGGCTGTGACCACACCTCTCATCATTTAAAAGAATAAATTCAGAGGCTTATTATACTGACATTTAGTTGAATTCACTTTTAAAATATATTATATGGCTCTCACTGAAATAAATTTCCAAATTTTTTGCTTTCATGGCTCTCTTAGTCAAAAAGGTTCCCGACCCCTGCTCTAGATGTTTTGTGTCTGTGTGTGTGTGTCTTATTTTATTTTATTTTATTTATTTTATTAGTGACATTTATATACCGCCTCACAGTGCAAGCACTCTCTAAGCTGTTTACACCAGTAAGCAATGTATATATTTTACATTGCCCCCAACAATCTGGGTCCTCATTTTACCTACCTCAGAAGGATGGAAGGCTGAGTCAACCTTGAGCCAGTGAGATTTGAACCGCTGACCTGCGGATCACAGTCAGCTAAAGTGGCCAGCAGTACTGCCTCTAACCACTGCGCCACCTCGGCTCTTTGAACTATGATAGTCTTGAACTATCTATTGGATAGGTAAGATCTTAGTAACACCATACTTGGAATGTTGCATCCAATTTTGGTCGCCACAATATAAACAAGATGCCATGGCTCTGGAAAGAGTGCAGAGAAGAGCAACAAAGATGATTAAGAGACCGGAGGATAAAACATAGGAAGAACAGTTGTAGAAATTGGGTATGTCTAGTTTAATAAAAAGAAGGACTCAGGGTGACATGATAGCAGTCTTCCAATATCTGAGGGGCTGACACAAAGGAGTCAAGCTATTCTCCAAAGTAGAAGAAGGCAGGACAAGAAGCAATGGGTGGAAACTAATGAAGGAGAGAAGCAACCTAGAACTAAGGAGGAATTGCCTAACAGTGAGAACAATTAACCAGTGGAACAACTTGCCTCCAGAAGTTGTGAATGCTCCAACACAGGAAGAAGAGATTGGACAACCGTTCGTCTGAAATGATATACAGTTTCCTGCCTGAGCAGGGGTTGGACTAGAAGACCTCCAAAGTCCCTCCCAACTCTGTTATTCTATTCTATTCTTGTTCTGTCCCCACGGGTATGCCCCCCAAAATAAGATGCACGGGAATGTTATTCCTATTCTATTCTATTCTATTCTATTCTATTCTATTCTATTCTATTCTATTCTATTCTATTCTATTCTATTCTATTCTATTCTATTCTATTCTATTCTATTCCATTCCAATCCAATCCAATCCAATCCAATCCAATCCAATCCATTCTCTATTCTATTCTATTCTATTCTATTCTATTCTATTCTATTCTATTCTATTCTATTCTATTCTATTCTATTCTATTCTATTCCATTCCATTCCATTCCATTCCATTCTCTCTTTCTCCTATTCTATTCTATTCTATTCTATTCTATTCTATTCTATTCTATTCTATTCTATTCTATTCTATTCTATTCTATTCTTTTACCTGTGGAACGGCTTGCCTTCAGAAGTTGTGGGTGCTCCAATACAGGAGTTTTTAAAGAAGAGATTGGACAAATCATTTGTCTGAAATGGTACAGGTTTCCTGCTCGAGCAGTGGGTTGGACTAGAAGACCTCCAAGATCCCTTCCAACTCTGTTATTCAGATCTCCCTGCAGCTAGCAGAGAAATATAGGTTGCCTATTCAAAGAGGACAAGACAATTGTTTCTGAAGGTCAGATGTGTTTATTCCTTTATTATGAGTGAAGACCATTCATCTGCAAAGACATAGCAAAGAGATAATTCTAAAGTTTTAAATAGATTTATTTTTTGGGGGAGGACATGCTGAAGAAACGTGGGATGTTCAGCCTGAAGGAAAGAAGACTGAAGAGAGACATATTGTCAAAGTTTAGATTTACAAAAAAGCGAGATGGGGAAGACAGTCAAACACTGTTTTCAATCATTCAGGGCTATTTATAGGCTGTCCTCGACTTACGACCACAACCGAGACCAAAATTTCCATTGCTAAGTGAGCCAGTTAAGTGAGTTTTGCCTCATTTTACGGCTTTTTGCCCCCGTTGTTAAGTGAACCACTGCCATTGCTAAGTGAATCACATAGAATCATTAAGTGAATCTGGCTTCGCCCATTGACTTTGCTTGTCGGAAGCTGACAAGGTGACAAATGGTGATCACATGATCCCGGGGACAGTGCAACTGTCATAAGTACATGCCAGTTGCCAAGCATACTAATTTTGATCACATGGCTATGGGGATGCTGCAATGGTCACAAGTGTTGTCATGCCCCCATTGGAGCCTGAATCTGCAGAGGAAGATGAGCGGGAACTGGAGCCGATGGAGATTGAGGGGGCGGCTTCGTTGGCTTCGGAGGAAAATGGGGAAGAGCAGGGCCAGTCAGGCCAGGGCTTTTCAGGATTGGGATGGCTGAGAACGGGGGCAGGATGACCAAGAGAGGCTAAGCAGTGAACTTCAGAGACAGAGCTCAGACGATGAGCAAGGACCATCCCCTCCTGATCCTCGAGCACGGAGAGTGGAGAGAAGGCGAGAACAGGGCAGACTGAGCTGACTACTTGGGAGGAGAGCGCCCCGCCCCTCTTCACAAGGCACACCTGGGGACTGAGACTTAAGGAGATGCTGTGGGGAGGGGCATTTGTCGGGAACAAGCGTTGAATTCCTGAAGTGTTGGAGTGCCAACTTTTGAACTTTCCTGGATTCCATGCATTCTTTCTGGATTTCTGGATTACTTGCCATGTTCCCTTGCTTCCTGGACTCTTTATTTATTTATTTTATTAGTGAGACTTATATACCGCCTCATAGTGCAAGCACTCTCTAAGCGGTTTACACCATTAAGCAAAGTATATTTACATTGCCCCCAACAATCTGGGTCCTCATTTTACCTACCTCGGAAGGATGGAAGGCTGAGTCAACCCTGAGCCGGTGAGATTTGAACAGCTGAACTGCTGATCACAGTCAGCTAAAGTAGCCTGCAGTGCTGCACTCTAACTGCTGCGCCACCTCGGCTCTTCAACTTGCCCTCCTGGATTTCTTGCTGTGAAGCTGTGGTGTTCACAGTGTTGGGCTGGACTATTTGCAGCCAAAGGCTGCTTGAGGTGTGTGTGTGTGTGTGTGTGTGTGTGTGTGTGTGTGTGTGTGTGTGTGTGTGTGTGTGAGAGAGAGAGAGAGAGAGAGAGAGAGAGAGAGAGAGAGAGAGGGAGGGAGGGAGGGAGGGAGGGAGGGAGGGAGAGGGAGAGGGAGAGGGAGAGGGAGAGGGAGAGGGAGAGGGAGAGGGAGAGGGAGAGGGAGAGAGAGAGGTCACTTTGCTCTGGGACTTGCCAGAAACATGGGAGCATTTGGGGAAATTTGGAGCAATAAAGGGGCGGTTTGAACTGCCAGCTGCCTGTGTTATCTCTGTGCCGTGCTCCAGGTCATCACAAGTGTGAAAACTGCTCATAAGTCACATTTTCAGTGTAATTTCAAACGGTCACCAAACAGATGTTTGTAAATTGAGGACTACCTGTACATAATCTCCTTTTTAAGTGTTTAGGAACCATGGGAGGAAGGAAACTGACTATCGTCTTTAGAGCTGTGAGACCCCTCCATGTTATTACTTACTGATAACATTTCAAGAGTTATGTTCATCGGTCTAAAAAGCAATATTGGAGCCCTGATCTCCCTTTTTAATTGCACATTTGGATATTTCCACTTATTTTATACCCCGAGCTTGTTTTTGATCATGCAAAATGATTTCAAAAGCCCAACTTCAAAAGGGAAACAGGAGGAGAAGGAGACTTTGCTTAGACCCAATCAGGGTCACTCCGATGTTTGAAGTGTTGATGCAAAACCTATGATTAGCTTTTAATGAAAAATGGGGCCAGCTTGTCAAAACCGAGAACCGGTGGAGAACCCATGGAGACATTTGTCTTCCTTCAAGTTCTTGCTATTTTTTTTAATCAAACTTAAGTCAAAAGGGGATCAGAGAACTGGAAGGAAGGAAGCAGTGATATCTTTCAGTACACATCACGAGCGCAACTACAGTTTTGAAGATTTTGACCAGGCAAAGCCAGATATCCACCTATTAGGAGCCATGGTGGCGCAGTGGTTAGAATGGAGTACTGCAGCCTACTTCTGCTGACTGTCGGCTGCCTGCAACTTGGCAGTTCAAATCTCACCAGGCTCAAGGTTGACTCAGCCTTCCCTCCTTCCAAGGTGAGGACCCAGGTTGTTGGGAGCAATATGCTGACTGTGTAAACCGCTTAGAGAGGGCTGTAAAAGCACTGTGAAGCGGCATATAAGTCTAAGTTCTATTGATATTAGAACGTAGTGAAGGAGCATAGTGATCAAACCAATATTTGCTGTTTGCTTCTGATATGATATACTGCTAGAAATCATTTATTAGGACTTAAGCTTGTATACTTTCAGAAATTACTGTATATAGAGAGGTGTTATTCTATTGTCCTTTATTAACACTTTCCAATTCAGGAAGGAACCACGTGGGGGAATTGTAAGCTGCAAGACATGACATCATAATAAGTTCCTGTCGTGGGAGATAAAAATTTTGGCAAGACAGCCACCAGACAAGGCCCACTTTTGATGTGATGGAGAAGTCATAAGAAAACAAGGAAGGAAGGCGAGATCGGAACCAACGTCTGTATCGGGGAGATAACAATAATGTTTGTTCTGGTGTTTTGTATGCTTCACAGCCGCTCAAACAGAGCACCTTTTTTCAGGAAAGAACAGTTTGTGGTATGCAGGTGTTGTTATTGTTGCGAGAAGGAGAATTCCCATCTTCATTATTATGGCTGGGTTCCCTCTCTTCGCTGGGAAAATTAGGTTGGGCTGCTCAGTGGGTCTAGGCGCATTCAAAAAAAGGCAGGACTCCAGTGGTGGGTTGCTGCCAGTTTGGACCGGTTCTTTACAACCGGTAGTGGAAATTTGGCGCCGCTCGTCGAACCGGCAGCGATGACTGGTGGTCCATGCTCCCGAACCAGTCACCGCGGATTGCAAAAAAAAACCCTGCACATGCACAAAGGCTTCTGCACATGCACAGAGGATCATTTTCCGGAAGTGACACATAAGTGTGCATGTCACGGTGTGATTTATTGCCTGTTACATGTATATGCAGGGAGATGCATCCCTATCTAATATAATGGTTCATTCCTGAGCACGTGATTGATATGTTCTTGTACGCATGTGTGCATTCCTGAATCTCCATTCTTTCCTTCTTCTTCTGACTTCCAATGGAGGAAGTCGCATTTTATAGCAGAGATGTAAACTAATGAGATTTTATTGTTTTTGTACCAAAATAAATATTTTAATTAGACTTTTAAACTGCAGTTTTATTTCTGAATTCCGGGAGAACAATCTATTTCGCCTCTGTGAGATTTATTCTCACTTCGTCAGTGCACGAGCGAAGCGAGCACGCACGTGCAAAACGTGCACTTCCATCGCGATGTGAACTGCTGGGGAAGGTAAGTAGAACCCACCCCTGACTCCATCTGTTAATTTTTGAAAACAGAAGTGTCTTTGAGTCAGTGCTGACTGCCGGGATGAGTGTCTGTGGTTTCTTCTCAAGGTTTTGGAAGTAGTTTAATTATAGAATAACAGACTTGGAAGGGGCCTTGGAGGTCTTCTAGTCCAACCCGCTGCTCAAGCAAGAGACCTTATATCATTCCAGAGAAGTGACTGCCCAGTCTCTTCTTAAAACCCTCCATTGATGGAGCACCCACAACTTCAGGAGGCAAGCCGTTCCACTGATTAATTGTTCTCACTGTTAGGAAATTTCTCCTTAGTTCTAGGTTGCTTCTCTCCTTGATTAGTTTCCACCCATTGTTTCTTGTGCTTTGGAAAATAGTTTGACCCCCTTTCATGCCCAAGGCTGGACTAGAACTCACTGTCTCCTGATGAATGGTCCAAAGTAACCCAGCTGGTTTTCATGCCTAAGTCGGGACTAGAACTCAGAATCTCTTGGTGATTGGCCCAAAGACACCCAGATGGCTTTCATGTCTAAGATGGGACTAGAACTCACAGCCTCTTTGAGATTGGCTCAAAGTTATCCAGGTGGCTTTCATGCCCAAGGTGGAACTAGAACTCACCGTCTCCTAGTGCTTGTCCCTGTCACCTAGCTGGTTTTCATGCCTCAGGCGGGACGAGAAGTCACTGTCTCCTGGTGATTGGTGAAAAGTCACCCAGTTGGCTTTCATATCTAAGGCACGACTAGAACTCACGGTCTCCTAGTTTCTAGCTGGTGCCTTAATCACTACACCCACCTGGCTCTCATTTATAGCCAGAGAAGTTGGGAGATTGCTTTTCTGATATATTTTTTTTCCTCTGCCTGTCATGTTTCTGGGGATTCTCTTGTCTGATTGTTCCCAAGGCAGCATCTCTTTTTCACCCGTCTTCCAAGGTCATTCTCACTTTCTATTATACAAGATAGCAGTGGGTGGATTACTCTGTTTTCTTCTCTTTCCTGGTATCAGCTACACTGGAGAAAACCAACTTGTCGTTGTTGTTATTTACAAAGTCATGTCCGACCCATCGCGACCCCATGGACAACGTTCCTCCGGGCCTTCCTGTCCTCTACCATCCTCTGGAGTCCATTTAAGCTCACGCCTACTGCTTCAGTGACTCCATCCAGCCACCTCATTCTCTGTCATCCCCTTCTTCTTTTGCCCTCAATCATTCCCAGCATTAGGCTGGGCTACATGGGGCTACCCTCAAAGAGCATCCGGAGACTGCAATTGGTGCAAAATGCAGCTGTGCGAGCCGTGGTGGGTGCACCAAGATACACCCACGTAACACCTATCCTCCGCCAGCTGCATTGGTTGCCTATTAGTCTCCGGTCGCAATTTAAGGTGTTGGTTTTGACCTTTAAAGCCCTACATGTCTCTGGGCCAGGATACCTGCGGGACCGCATCCTACCACATATCTCCCTACGATAAAGTGACCAGATTTTTTTTTTTAAGCGGGACACCGACGGGGGGCGGGGCCGGCTGGACGCCGCCATTTGAGTTTTGCCCTCTGCGCATGTGCAGAACGCTGCGCATGCGCAGAGGGCAAAAGATGGCTAATGTCGGCGTCCAGGTGGGTGGGGGGGCAGGAGACCTTTGCTCGCCTCCCGCCTCCCCTTCGGGAGCCGGCAGTGGCTTGGGAAGGGGAGCAGCCCCCAGGGTCTCTTGGCTCTCCTCCTCCCTCCCCCCTGCCCACCCGGGGGTCCCTCGCCGCCCGCTGACCTCGCGCATGTCCTGCAGGCACTCGAGGATGGCCAGGTTGGGCCCAGCCGCAAGGGCAGCAGCAGCAGCAGCAGCAGCAGGCCTCTCAGCTCGGGCCGGCCATGGGCAGCGTTGGCGGCGGGCGGGCGTCCCGTGTTGACTCCTCAGCCGGCGGCTGGAAGCTGGCGGAAGAGCCGGTGTGACTTTCCGGAGGAGTCAACGCAGGACACCCGCCCGCCGCCAACGCCGCCCACGGCCGGCCTGAGCTGAGAGGCCTGCTGCTGCTGCTGCTGACCCTGCGGCTGGGCCCCCAGTCCCGGCTGCCCCTGCGGCGGGAAGGCTGCGGCGGCGGCCCCGGCCGGCTGAGCCAGCGCCGGCCCGAGGGCCATCTTGGATGCGACTCCTTCGCTCGGGCCGCCCTGCCCACCGCGACGCCGGCCGTTTCGAGAGGGCGGGGCTGCATCAGGCGCCTCTCCACCATGTCCTTCACCGCCCTCCAGTGCATACCCGGCGGCTTGTAGACCGCGAAGAGCCCTTGCAAAGCCGTGCCCGCCGAAAGTTTAACTCCCCCCAATCTCGCACGCCGCCCTTTCAGGCCGATTTTTGGAAAGAATGCCCTAGTCGTGCATTCTTTCAAAAAATCGGGACTTTTTAGAGGACGGGCAGGACGCGGGACAAATCATTAAAAAGCGGGTCTGTCCCGCCAAAATCGGGACGTCTGGTCACCTTACCCTACGACCAGTTAGGTCCCACAGAGTGGGCCTCCTCGAGGTCCCATCAGCCAAACAATGTCGGCTGACGGGCCTGCAGGGGAGAGCCTTCTCTGTGAGAGCCCCATCTCTCTGGAACCAACTCCCCCCTGGAGATCCGGATTATTCCCACCCTATAAAAGCCATTAAAACATGGCTCTTCTGGCAGGCGGGGTGATATTGAGATCAATCCTCTATGTATGAATGTTGATGTGTTTTTAGCTTTTTGCAATTTTTAATCACTTTATGGTTTTTTTATTGTTCTTATATTATGCTGTACGCCGCCCTGAGTCCCATGGGAGTTGGGCGGCCTATAAGAACCATTAATTAAAAAAATAAAATAAAAAATAGGCTCTTCTCCAGTGATTCCTTCCTTCTCATTAGGTAGCCAAAGTATTTGAGTTTCATCTTCAGGATCTGGCCTTCTAAAGAGCAGTCAGGGTTGATCTCCTCTAGGACTGACCGGTTGGATGGCCTTGCAGTCCAAGGGACTCGCAGTGTAAAGGGACTACCAGTCCCTTTACACACAGCATGGCAAAACAGAGCTGTCAAAATAGCCACCCATCTGTGTCTATATATTTGTTTGTGTGTGTGTGTGAGAGAGAGAGAGACATGGTGGTTAAAAGAATCACAAGCAAAGTTGAGTCAATACAGGTAATCCTCGACTTACAACCATTCCTTTAGGGACAGTCAGAAAGTTACAACGGCACCGGAAAATGTAACTTATGACCATTTTTCACAGTTTAACACCTTTGCAGCCATCCTCATGATCACGTGATCAAAATTCAGACGCTTGGCAAATGGTTCATACTTATGACCGTTGCTGTGTCCTGAGGTCATGTGATCCTCTTTTGCGACCTTCTGGCAAGTAAAGTCAGCGAGGAAGCCAGATTCATTTAACAACTGGATTACTAACTTATCAACGGCGGTGATTCACCTAACATCTGTGGCAAGAAAGATCGTAAAATGGGGCAAAATTCACTTAGCAACTGTCTGGCTTAGCAATGGAAATTTGGGGCTCCCTTGTGGTTGGAAGTCGAGGACTACCTGACTGCTCCACAATCTTGCACACCTCTCCGGATGGTTGAATCCAGCAACTGTCTTCTGCTGAGGTCCCCAACGATTGATCATCTTGGGAGTTTCTTTGTTCCACCGCTTGTCAAAAAAAAGAGTGGAGTGGTAGCCTAGTGGTAGAGTCACCTCCCACTCTGAAGGTTGAGAGTTCAATCCTAGGTAGTGGCAGATGCTTCTCTCCCAAGGTGCGAAGCAAACTTATCTGCTGTGAACTCCACGTAGGCATCAGGAAGGGCATCCGGCCAGTAAACGGTCAGCTCCATCCAGTCGCCGCTCTACCCTGAAAGAAGAGATTACAGAGTTGTAAAAAAAGGGAGTTTTGTAAAAAAAAGAAAAGAAAAGAAAAGAAAAGAAAAGAAAAAAAAAGAAAAAAACACCTCGAGAGGACATTAGAGACTTTGTAAGGCAGGAGAGGCGCCTACAATTTTTCAGTGCATTAAGAACTCAATTTTCTTTCTTTTTCCTTTCCACGCGAATGCCCAATCTCCGGTGCGGGTGAACCGGTCTGAACCGGTTGAATACTACCTCTGTCCAAAAGGTATTTCTCTCCAGGATCTTCTTTGTAAAGGAGTTTCTTTCAGGGGAAGATGGCGTATCAGGTAGTTCTCGACTTACGACCACAATTGGAACCAGATTTTTCATTGCTAAGCAAGGCAGTTGTTAAGTGAGATACACCCGGTTTTACAACCTTTTTTTATTTACCATGGGGATTAAGTAAATCACTGCAGTCATTAAGTGACTCATGCAGTTGTTAAGTGAAGCCATCTTCCCGTTGACTTTGCTTGTCAGAAGCCAGCTGGGAAAGTCGCAAACGGAGATCAGGTGAGGCTGGGAACCATCCTTAATACAGGGAGTCCTCGACGTACGACCACAATCGAACCCAAGATTTATGTTGCTAAGAAGAACATTTCTTAAGTGACTTTTTGCCCCATTTTACGACCTTTCTTGCCACTGTTGTGTCCTATTGGCCACTGGGCCGCGTGAGTAGCTGGCCAGTGTGTGTGCACAGCCCCACTCGCGAAGCATCACCGTGAGTGTTGCGGGCACTTGTGGCCCCACTCACGCGGGCATGCAGCCCGTTCACATGGCCCCACTCGCATGAGCATCATTACAGGCACTCGCGACCCCACTCGTACAAGCAGCGGGTGTTCCCGCCACTGTTCCCTTTAAGGTGCGCGGCCGCGCGGCCGTGCACGTAATGAGAGAACGCTGTGCGGACGTTTCTAACTTCCGTGCGGCATTTTCTAATGCGGCTGCGCAGATGAAAAGAGAATGCTGCGTGGCAGTTTCTAACTGCCGTGCGCCGTTTTCTGATATTACAGGGAACATTGGTTCCCACGCATGCACGCATGTGCACATGTGCCTCCCCCAGTGGTGAAATCCAATTTTTTTTCTACCAGTTCTGTGGGCGTTGTGTGGCTTGGTGTGGCTTGGTGGGCATGGCAGGGGAAGGATATTGCAAAATCTCCATTCCCAACCCACTTCAGGGGCCAGCCAGAGATGGTATTTGCTAGTTCTCCAAACTACTCAAAATTTCTGCTAGAGGTTCTCCAGAACCTGTCAGAACCTGCTGGATTTCACTCCTAGTCCCCCTCTCACAAAAGCAACCCGTCTTCCCCCCCCCCTCCCCTCACTCCGGGCCACCAACCCGGAAAGGTTGGGGAACTCTTGAGTTGTTAACCTTGAAGCTGAAGATTACCCTTTTAAAGTGGCTGCCGCCCTCCCCTTCTATTTTAGACATAGGTCAAATTTGCATGAACATTATTTGCAAGGTAAATGTTGACTCAAGGGCGAAATGTTACCAGACAATTGTCTGTCAGGTTGGTTGATATTTGAGATATTTATTTATTTTTTAATTTGTATTGTTGTGCACATTCTATCTTGGACTCCTTCCAAAGAAATATCAATCAGTCAATCAATCAATGAACCAGTTCGTAATTACAGATTGCAGCAGATTGATAGACGTGAATCGCTTCCAGCGTTTTAATTTCGTGAGGAAGAAAATCTGAATTCACGAACTGCCTTTTGGGATGTGGGATAGTGTGGAATGCTGAAGTATTGGAGCATTAATTCCTGTCGACATACAGGTACTCCTCGACCGACGACCACAATCGAGCCCCAGATTTCTGCTGCTAAGCGAGACAGTTGTTAATTGAGTTTTGCCCCATTTTATGATCTTTCTGCCCACAGTTGTTAAGCGAATTGCTGCAATTGTTCAGTTAAAATTGTGGTACTAGTTGCAAAGGGAAATGCCATTTTTCAAAATATCAACATCTGAAAGCCCCAAGAATTTTTCTTTCAGTTAGCAAATAATAAATTTATCACAGGATGTAGCTCCTATCGGGGCAATTAGAAACAACTGCTGTTTCCAGTTCTGGCCTTAATTTGCAGAATTGCAGAACCTGGAAAGCCTTGTCTGTTAAGTAAAGTGGAGTTCTCAAAAGCAAAAATAATATTCCACTAGATGATAATGTTGTTCAGTGTTGATGGAAATATGATGGGGATATACAGTATTTGTCTAGAATGCAGGGCCCTCGCTCCTCTTCCATCTGCAGCCAGCAAGAGATTGCCCTAGATTTTGCAGTACTAGTTAGAGGCCAGAAAGTGAAGCTAAGGTGGACAAGGTAATGTGCGGATGGGAGACCACTAGGAAACCCCAACTGGTCAGATTGGAGAATTGACCCAATACCCTAGAACAGTGATGGCAAACCTATGGCACGCGTGCCACAGGTGGCACGCGGAGCCATATCTGCTGGCACGCGAGCCGTTGCCCTAGCTCAGTTCCAGCATGCATGTGCGCGCCGGCCAGCTGATTTTTGGCTCACGCGGAGGCTCTGGAAGGGCATTTGCTTCTGGAGGGCCTCCAGGGGGGCAGGGGGGCGTTTTCGCCCTCCCCAGGCTCCAGGGAAGCCTCTGGAGCCTGGGGAGGGCAAAATACGGGCCTACCGGGCCCACCGGAAGTCGGAAACGGGCCATTTCCAGCCTCCAGAGGACCTCTGCAGGGGCGGGGGAGGCCATTTTCGCCCTCCCCAGGCATTGAATTATGGGTGTGGGCATTCGCACGTGCATGATAGAGCACGCACATGCGCTTTCGGCACCCGAGGGAAAAAAGGTTCGCCATCACTGCCCTAGAAGAAAGCAATTTTATGATTCCCCAGAAAATGTTTCCAGAAAATCATTAAGAGTTGTGCTGAACTCATTTTACTATAGAAAGAAAAGGGGAAGAGAAAGGGGAAGGGGGAAGGAAAGGAAAGGAAAGGAAAGGAAAGGAAAGGAAAGGAAAGGAAAGGAAAGGAAAGGAAAGGAAAGGAAAGGAAAGGAAAGGAAAGGAAAGGAAAGGAAAGGAAAGGAAAGGAGGGGAGGGGAGGGGAAAGGGGAAGGGGAAGGGGAAGAGGAAGGGAAGGGGGAGGGGAAGGGGAAGGGGAAGGAAAGGAAAGGAAAGGAAGGGAAAGGAAGGGAAGGGAAGGGAAGGGAAGAGAAGGGAGGGGAAAGGGGAAAGAGAAAGGGGAAGGGAAGGGGAAGGGAAGGGGGAAGGAAAGGAAAGGAAGGGAAGGGAAGGGAGGGGAAAGGGGGAAGGGGGAAGGGGAAGGGGAAGGGGAAGGGAAGGGGAAGGAAAGGAAAGGAAAGGAAAGGAAAGGAAGGGAAGGGAGGGGAAAGGGGAAAGGGGAAAGGGGAAAGAGAAAGGGGAAAGAGAAAGGGGAAGGGAAGGGGGAAGGAAAGGAAAGGAAGGGAAGGGAAGGGAGGGGAAGGGGGAAAGCGGGCGGGGGAAGCCCCGTGCCACGAACGCCACTGGCTTCTTCGGTTCTGCGGCGACGAACAGGCAAGACCGCACCGGTAGGAACCCACCCCTGGGTGTATGATCCTGCAGAGTTATAAATGAGGCAACTGCAGTCTTTTTAGAACATAGAACATACAATAACAAAGTTGGAAGCGTTGGAAGAAAAATCCGGGAGAAAGGCGCTGGAAATAAAATGGAGGCTGACTTTCCAAGGAAAGAAGGTTTATTTGGATGCCAGAAACTTCAGGGACAGCAGGAAATGTTTCTGGGGTGGCTGACCCCTTGGCTTAGGAATGGATGGCTTTTTATAGGGTTCTGAGATGCTCCAGGGGTTTGGGCAATGTAGTGAGCCTTGTGTCTTTTGCTATTCTAAAGGTGGTGGGTTAATCCTATTATGTCCTAAAAAATCATCTCCTGATCTTAGAATTTGGGTGGGGGATGTAAATTCTTAATCCCAGCCTGGAGGAGCTATGGCTGAAGGTGTTTTGTTTATGAATAGGATGGCCCAGCTTTTCTGAATGGATATAAAATCTGCATTCCAAAAGACCAATCTCTTCTGCTTGAGGCTGTTTTCCTATTCAGGAAGACTGGGGCTGCTTTCTGCCTTTAAGAACAGGTTTCTCCATTTCTCCTTTGGGGAAATATTCTACTCTGCCTCTTTTTAATATTAAGAATAAAGAATATTTAATCTGGGGAGGGGGGCCTTCCTACAGAAGTGACCTTGGAGGTCTTCTAGTCCTATACCTGTGATGGCAAACCTAAGGCACGCATGCCAGAGGTGGCACGCAGAGCAGGCGTGAAATTTAAAATTTTTCCCTACCGGTTTCTGTGGGTGTGGCTTGGTGGGTGTGGTGTGGCTTGATGTGAGAGGCTTGGTGGGCGTGGCAGGGGAAGGATACTGCAAAATCTCCATTCCTTCCCCACTCCTGGGGGAAGGATATTGCAAAATCTCCATTCCCTCCCAATCAGCTGGGACTCGGGAGGCAGAGAATAGATGGGGGCGGGGCCAGCTAGAGGTGGTATTTGCCGGTTTTATGAACTACACAAAATTTCCACTACTGGTTCTCCGAACTACTCGAAATTTCCGCTACCAGTTCTCCAGAACCTGTCAGAACCTGCTGAATTTCACCTCTGATGCAGAGCCCTCTCTGTGGGCATGCGAACTGTCACCAGCTGTTCTTCTGGTTTCCGCCAAGCCCGTGTTTGCCAGCCAGCTGATCTTGGTGCATACCAGAGCCCCGGAAACCTGCATGCACGTGCCGGCCACCTGGTCTTCTGGTTTCCACCGCCAGCTGATCTTCATGCATGCTGGAGCCCAAACCGAGTGCCCAAACTGGAACGTGCATGCGCATGCACGCACGCATGCAAGCACGTGCACACCGGAGCCCCGGAAACTCAAAGACCAAACTCAAAGACATGTGTGTGCCGGCCACTTGGTCTTCTGGTTTCCAGCGCTCCGGCACGCAGGAAGACCAGCTGGCCAGTGTGCATGCGCGCAGCAGAAACCAGAAGACCAGCTGGATTTTGCGTTTCCAGGGTTCCAGCGTGTGCGTGCATTCCAGTTTGGGCACTCGGTGCCAAAAACGTTCACCATCACGTCCTATAACGTTTCAGACAAGTAGTTGTCCAGTCTCTTCTTAAAAGCTGCCACAACTTCTGGAGTCAAACCAATCCACTGATTAATTGTTCTCACTGACAGGAAATTTCTCCTTATTTCTAGGTTGGTTCGCTCCTTGATTAGTTTCCATCCACTGTGCCTTCTGGTGATTTCTAATGTTTTTGCTTCTTCTTAAGATGTCCCAGGTACACCTTTTCAGGTGAGAAAAGGCTATGTTTCTTTAAAAAAAAGTGAAGGTGAAGAAAAGGAAGTTTGAGCCAGATCAGGAAAACAAGTTCAGGGGAGGAAAAATGCTCTTGAGTTTCTGATTAAAGATTGCAATTCTCCAGGAACCTGGAAAATTGGATTTATCTAAAGCAGGATTTCTCAACCTCGGTAGCAAATTTGAAGATGTGCGGACTTCAACTCCCAGAATTCCCCAGCCAACTATGTTGGGAATTCTGGGAATCGAAGTCCCAATCAAGTTGCCAAGATTGAAAAACACTGGTCTAACAAAGAACACACAACCAAGTTGCCAGAAATCTCCACTACATTTTTATTCTTTAATCTGGATGATTGACTGACATTTTGCTTGTGCACTGATCAGGGGTGGGTTCCACTTACCTTCACGACCAGTTCGCATCGCGACGTTTCACGCATGCGCAATCGCTACGCTCGCACGCACGCATGCGTTCCCTCATGCAATTCTGCTTCCGCGCATGCTCAGTAGCTATAATCAGCCCGAAACACAGCTGAGGAGCTGATCAGCTGTGCTTCGGGCGAAGGAATAAAGGTAAGTATAAACCCGGGGGCAGGCGGGAGGGCCCTTTTTCGAGCAGCAGCTGAGGAAAAAACTTCAAACAGTAAAAAATTCGGAAAAAAATCCAAAAAAAAGATGGTGCCGCCCATGGACCAGCACCGACTGAACCGGATCTGTGATGCCATTGTGACGTCACCAGTGGGTCACTACCGGTTCGGGCAATCCGGTCCAAACCGGCAGGAACCCACCCCTGGCGCTGATCATCTTTTATCTACTCAACCGCCATATTTGGGTGAGTTCTGCACCTCTGGGAAACTTCAGTATTGCGAGATCCTTCACCATTTCACAAGCAAATCTGATTTTAAACGTCAGCAGTTTCCCCCCTGTTTTCTTGTGTGCGTTGGGAACAATTCTCACAAATGTTGCCTCTCCTTCAGCAGGTCTCCTATTTCTCCCTTCCTCCTTTACTGCTGAATTGCCGGTCGCCCCTTCAAGTTCCCAAGGCATTTTGTGTATTTTCTTTTTCCCTGTATAAAAATTAATTATCCTTGGTGGAGTTGATCAAGGAAGAAGAGGGCCTGGTTTTCCAAGTCACAAGTTCTAAAGGCTGCAGATAATGCTGGCATTAGCCGCAGATTTTTTTCCCTACCTTGATGATGTGGGGATCATGATAATTTCTCTGTTACGGGTCAGCATGACAATCAGATTGTGGGATTTCCCTATCTATTGGATCCCTGCGATCCCACAGTTAGTAAAATAAATACAGATACAGATTAACAGAGTTGGAAGGGACCTTGTAGGTCATCTAGTCCAACCCCCCCCCCAAAACAGACCATACACCATTTTTGACAGATGGCAGTCCAGTCTCTTCTTGAAAGCTTCCAGTGATGAAGCTCCCACAACTTCTGAAGGCAACTTCTGTTCCATTGGAGGATTGTTCTCTCTGTCAAGAAATTTCTCCTTATTTCTAGGTTGAATCTCTCCTTGATCAGTTTCCATCCATTCTTCCTTGTCTGGCCTTCAGGTGCTTTGGATAATAGCTTGATTTAGATTTATTATTAGAGTTGGAAGGGACCCTGTAGGTCATCTAGTCCAACCCCCTGCTCAAGCAGGAGTTCCTACACCATTTGAGACAGATGGCAGTCCAGTCTCCCCTTGAAGGTCGCAAGTGTTGGGGCTCTCACAACCTCCGCTGGCAAGCTGTTCCACTGGTTGATCGCTCTCACCGTCAGAAAGTTTCTCCTCACTTCCAGGTTGAATCTCTCCTTGGTCAGCTTCCATCTGTTATTCCTTGTTTGGCTTTCTGGTGCCATAGAGAACAGCCTGACCCCCTCCTCTCTGTGGCAGCCCCTCAAATATTGGAAGACTGCTATCATGTCTCCCCTGGTCCTTCTCTTCATCTGATCTGACTTCACTAGGCCCGACAATATGTCATTGAACAGGATCATACCTGAGGGGTGAAGCCCATAAATCTGGTTAAAAGACGGGGCTCAATCTAGTGGCAACAAACAGGACCTCCCAATTCTTTGCCTATCCTTCATCCAAGACTTTTTGGCTAGCTATGGTCAGTTCTAAGTCCATGTGGTAAAAGGAACATTGCATAGGGAGGAAACAATCTTGGAAGAAAATTAGAGAAGCCACTAAAAACATGGAAGCCTTTGATAAACCTCCCTCCGGGTTTCAGTTGTAGACATGTATTGTATTCATTTGTGAATTGTATGCATTGTATTTTGGAATAACAGAATATCAGACTTGGAAGGGACCTTGGAGGTCTTCTAGTCCAACCCCCTGCTCAAGCAGGAGACCCTATACCATTTCAGACAAATGGCTGTCCAGTCTCTTCTTAGAAACTTCCAGTGTTGGAGCATTCACTTCTGGAGGTACTGTAAGTTGTTCCACTGGTTAATTATTCTGTCAGGAAATTTCTCCTTAGTTCTATTTTATCTATCTATTTATTTGTTTGTTTGTTTGTCAAACATGTACAAGATAGCAGATATAGGTATAAACATAAACATGGGCAAAGTAAGTAAAGATAAATGAGGACAATAGGACAGCAAGACAGGGACGGTAGGCACGATAGTGCGCTTATGCACGCCCCTTACAGACCTCTTAGGAATGGGGTGAGGTCAACAGTAGTCAGTCTAAGGTTAAAGTTTTTGGGGTTTGGGGAAGAAACCACAGAGTTGGGTAGTGAATTCCAGGCATTGATCACTCTGTTGCTGAAATCATATTTTCTGCAGTCGAGTTTGCAGTGGTTTACATTGAGTTTGTATCCATTGTGTGCTTGTGTATTGTTGTGGTTGAAGCTGAAGTAGTCATTGACAGGTAGGACATTGTGGCAGATAATTTTATGAACTACATTTAGATCAGTTCAAAGGCGACGTAGTTCTAGGTTGTCTAAGCCCAAAATTTCAAATCTGGTGGCATAAGATATTCTGTTGCCAGCGGAGGAGTGGAGGACTCTTCTTGTGAAATATTTCTGGACTCTCTCGATTGTATTAATGTCCAAAATGCAGTGCGGGTTCCAGACAGATGAGCTGTATTTGAGAATTGGTCTAGCGAATGTTTTGTATGCTCTAGTTAGCAGTGTAATGTTGCCAGAGAAGAAGCTATGCAAGATTAGATTGACAACTCTTAGCACCTTTTTGGCAATGTTGTTACAGTGGGCTTTGGCAATTAGGTCATTAGATATGAGTACTCCCAGATCCTTGACAGAATGAGAGTCGTCTACAAGGTCATGTCCTCCAAGCTTGTATTTTGTGTTCTGATTCTTTTTGCCAATGTGTAAGACAGAGCATTTGTTGATTGAGATTTGAAGTTGCCACTTGTTTGACCATTCTGATACATAGTCAAGGTCTTTTTGAAGGGTAGCAGCATTGTCTGTGGTGTTAAATAGGTTGCTTCTCTACTTGATTCATTTCCATCCATTGCTTCTTCTCCTGGCTTCAGGTGCTTTGGAGAATAGATTGACTCCCTCTTCTTTGTGGCAGCCCCTCAAATATTGGAACACTGCTTTCATGTCACCCTTAGTCCTTCTCTTCATTAAACTAGACATACCCAATTCCTGCAACCGTTCTTCATATGTTTTAGCCTCCAGTCCCCTAATCCTCTTTGTTGCTCTTCTCTGCACTCTTTCCAGAGTCTCAACATCTTTTTTAGACAGAGACAAAGGCGATCTCCTTCGGCAGAGTTCAAAAGAGTAAGCCTGATTTCTGAGTAGAGAGAGAGAGAGAGGAATGGTTTGATGTCCTCTGTTCCTACCGCTTAATCAAATGAAATTGTGACATGGTGACACTAAAAGATTTGGGAGGATTGGATCCACAGACTGTTCTTTACGTCCGCCTTTCTTTGCAGAAGAAGCAGAAGAAAATCCTATCATAGACGATTCTTCCGTACTGTAGATTAAGCTGTAACTGCATGAAAGAAGTCTTCCTAGGCAGTTAAAATAAAATATTGATGGAAAAGAGAGAGGAACAGAAAAGAGGATAGCATAGATGAAGAATGTACAGTTTATTCTGGATCACAGGAAAGTAATTAGGAGATATCTGATCTGCTCTCTCCTACATTTGAATGTCTTAATTTTCAGGCTGCCGCTGTCCTGTTTGAGAAGATTATCATGAATGGAAGTCAGTTCAAACATTATCAGAAAGAAAATTCAAATAACATCTACTTCAGCTAAGCACAAGTCATGTCAGGTGGGGGGGGAGGTTTCTGCTACAGATATATGCTGTCCCCAGAGATGGTATTCAGCCGGTTTGGACCGGTTCGCCCGAACCGGTAGCAGAAATCACGGGTGGGCCTGCCCTAGCTCTATGACATCCTAGGTGCTACATCCCCTCAGCACGCCGGAGAAACACTTCTACGCTCCTGATTGGCTAAAGGGGGAGCTGCTGCTGAGCGGGAGATTCCAGGCTTCCTATTGGCCACCGTGTCTGACAGCCGGCTATAAAAGAGCTGCCAGATGCAGCTGAGGGCAGACTGCATTCGCAGCCGCTTTCTTTGGTTGTATTGCTGTTGTTTCTCTGTTAGCCTTAATAAAGGCTTGTTCAGTTAATATCATCTTGCCCCAGTTATTACCACCTCGCCTCGGACATAGCACTATGTAGGGATGTTTTTGAGGCCTGGCGCATGCGCCGAAGGCGGACGTGTGCAGAAAACGCATGCACGGAACATTAGCAACAAAATTGGAAACCCATCCCTGGCTTTCCCCATATTCCATGCACACAAAAATTAGAAGTCCACAGGGAAGGAAGTTGAAAAGATATCTCTGCATTGTGAGCAAATATATGGCACTGAGTAGTTTTTTGTGAGTAAAATACGGGTAGTGCTTGACGTCTGATCACAATTGGGCCCATTGCTAAGCCAGACAGTGATTAAAGGAATTTTGCCCCATTTTACGACCTTTCGTGCCACAGTTAAGCGAATCAGTGCAGGGGATAAGTTGGTGACACAGATGTTAAGCGAATCAGGCTTCCCCATTGACTTTGCTTGTCAAAAGGGGATCACATGACCCCGGGACACTGCAACCGTCATAAATACATGCCAGTTACCAAGCATCCGAATTTTGATCATGTGACCATGGGGGTGTTGCAGTTGGGTGAGTTTGGGCTGACCTCCAGGAGACTGAGAGTTCTAGTTCTGCCTTGGGCATGAAAGACAGTTGGGTGACTTTGGGCCAATCAGCAGGAGACTGAGAATTCTGGTCCTGGCTTAGGCATGAAAACTGCTTGGTGACTTTGGACCGATCACTAGGAGGGGGTGAGTTCTAGTCCCACCTTAGGCATGAAAGCCAGCTGTATGTCTTTGAGCCAATCACTAGAAGACTGTGAATTCTAGTCCCGTTTTAGGCATGAAAGCCAATTTGGCCCAATCACCAAGAGACTGTGAGTTCAAGTCCCGCCTTAGGCATGAAAGCCAACTGAGTGACCTTGGGCCAATCACCAGGAGATGGAGAGTTCTAGTCCTACCCTAGGCATGAAAGCCAGCTGGGTAACTTCGGGCCAGTCCCTATCTCTTAGCCCAGTCCACCTCACAGGGTTATTGTTGTGGACAAAATAGAAGGAGCATTAAATACGTTTGCTGCCTTGAGTTGTTTCTAAAAATAATAAAGGGCAGAAATAAATAAACAAACAAACAAACAAATAAAATAAATAAATGCCAACGCGAATGCTTCTGCCTCCATGGCGCTGAGCAACATTCACGTTTAATCTCTCCAGTAATCCTTAATGAGACCATGTTCCTATTGCTTCTTCCCCTGTTCACATCCCACTCAACCCCACCCTTCCTGCCATTCCGTGATACAAACAAGATGTCTGCCGCTGACAACGGCACCCATATGCTATTTATCTTGTCAAAACGCCTTCCCTCTGTTCACATCTCCCATTTTGTTCTCATTAATAGCAATTATTGGGGGGGGGGAGAATGGGGCTAAATGCTGACTTTGGAATAATTTATCCAAATGTTGAACGGCATAAAAGGCGTTATCCTTTAGCGTCTGTCAAGACTCCATTTCTCCGTTTGATTTCATTTTTAAGCCTTCGACCCAGAACTATATACGCAAACTTACCCCCTTTATGTAGCAGTCTAGTGGAATAGTATCTTCCTAGCAGTCATAGAGAAGAAAATATGTCTTGTTTTTAATGTGGCAATTTTTTTTATACCAGGCTGTTTTGTAATCCTAATTTCCATTTTCAGTTTAGCATGTTGGCTTGACCCAACTTGTGTGGATGATTTATAGTCCAGTGGGTTATATACAAAGATGATCAGGCGGTCTGGAAGGTAGGATGTACGATGAACTAGGTATGTCTAGTCCAGGGGTCGGCAACCTTAAACACTCAAAGAGCCACAAAGGTCCTAACCGGAAGCCCCCCGTTCAATTCTGGAGCTGACCAGAAGTCCGGTTCCTCCACCATAGAGTCTCCTCCTAGTGCGGCATCCTTTTTCCTCTACCTGTCCTAACCGAAAGCCCTATCAATTGTGGAGCCAACCGGCAACAGGGAGCCGCAGTAGAGGGATGAAAGACCCACATGTGGTTCCAGAACCGCGGGTTGCCGACCCTTGGTCTAATGTAACAAAGAGAAGGAGTAGGAGTACATGATAGAAGTCTTCAGTACTTGAGGGGCTGTCACCAGGGGTGGGATTCACATAATTTATCTACCAGCAGCACCAAAAATGTGAGCGTGCACGCAGAACCTTCCGCGCATGCGCTTGGCTCGCATACGTGGCTTGAAAACATGGCAGCATTCAAAGACCGCCCTCGGTGTCAGAGCTGGTGAGCTGAGCTGCTGTTTAGCTCAGCTGAGGCGCAGCAATCCGCTCTGCCGCGCGAATCAGCTGAGGTAAAAAAGGGGGAATATAGGACAGGGAATGGCAGGGGCGGGAAGGCAGGGCCAACCAGAGGTGGTATTTGCTGGTTTTCCGAACTGCTCAAAATGGCCACTACCGGTTCGCCCGAACTGGTCCAAACCGGCTGAATGCCACCACTGGCTATCACAGAGAAGAAGGTGTCAACCTATTCTCCAAAGCACCTGAGGGCAGGACAAGAAGTAACGGGTGGAAGATCATTAAAGAAATGTCCAAGCTAGAACGAAAGAGAAATTCCCTAAGAATGAGAACAATTATTCACTGAGAACAATTAATAGGTGAAAACCGCTCATCTCCAGAAGAAAAGGGATTTCCTTCCTATAAAAAGTAGAAACATTTCCTGAGTTGAAAAATCTGAGTTACTCCAAGGATTGATTTGGAAAAGTTCATTGTCAGTTGTTGTTTCTGGGGTGTTTGCCAATAAAGGTTGACTCTTTCAACGTTTTTATATTGTAAAAGTTGATTCTTAAAAGAGAGAGGGAGGGGAGAGAGGGAGAAGGAAACAGAGAAAGGGATTTATATCGGCTGTCAACTTGACAAGCTGCTCATCAAAATTCTCCATCCAGGACGTGGACCGAGATCTCTGTCTGCATAAAGGCAATCTGAATTCTCATGACGTGAGGGCGATTTTAGAGAATTGCTCATCTTTCCTTCCCTTCATGATGTTTGTCCATAAAAATTTAATAGGATACCGACTTGTCAGTACACAGTTCTCTGAGTAGCTGTTTATGACACATTGTCCTGCAAAAAAAGGCCATCTATCATGTTATTTGCCTCTCTTTTTTTTTAGCACTTTTATGCACTGGTGAATCCTTGCGGATCTGAGTTTGAAATTTAACCTTTGTGTACATAAGTGGATGGGTACAGCTTCATGAAACTGGTGTCCATTAACTGTAAAAGAAGAATAGAATGGAATGGAATGGAATGGAATGGAATGGAATGGAATGGAATGGAATACAATACAATACAATACAATACAATACAATACAATACAATACAATACAATACAATACAATACAATACAATACAATACAATACAATACAATACAATACAATACAACATAATACAGAATTGTTTATTGGCCAAGTGTGATTGGACACACAAGGAATTTGTCTTCGGTGCATAAGCTCTCACTGTACATAAAAGATATAAGTGATAAATCATGACCATAATCATCATAAATACATTCATCACGAACCATAAGAGTCAACACTTAGTGATAGTCATAGGATACTAAATAAGCAATCAACATAAATCATACTAGGAAATTAAATAAAACAATATAAATCATAAAGATACAAGCAACAAAGTTGTAGTCATAAGTAGAAAAGGAGATAGGTAATAGGAAGGATGAGAAGAAGAATAGTAATAGTCTTAGTAAATAGTAAATAGAATAAAGTAAATAGAAATTAAAATAAATAGGAAATAGAATTAGTAAATAGAATAAAGCATTGTAGAAAAAGGGGGATTATCATCTTACCATCAGCATTATAACACTAATCAATTGATTAATTAATTAGTTAATCAAAGATAAAGTTAAGTTAAATTAGTTACAGGTTGTCCTGGGACTTACCATAATTTATTTAGTGATCGTTCAAAATTATAGCAGAACTGAAAAAAAGTAATGTATGACCATTTTTCACACTTAATGACAATTGCAGCATCCTCATGATCAAATGATCAAAATTCGGAAGCTTGGCAACTGGCATGCATTTATGACGGTTGCAATGTCCCGGGGTCATGTGACCATGTTTTGTGACCTTCTGACCAGCAAAGTCAACGGGAAAGCCAGGTTCACTTAACAACCATGTTACTAACTGAACAACTGCAGTGATTCACTTAATAACTGTGGCAAGAACGGTCGTAAAATGTGGCAAACCTCACTGAACAAATGTCTCGCTTAGCAACAGAAATGTTGGGCTCAGTTGTGGTTGTAAGTCAAGGACTACCTGTAATCTGTCTCAATTCTGTTAAAGACAGAAAAATCGTGAGTTGATTTTAATTTCCTATGATTGATTTGGGCACAATATTGCCCATAGATCAGAGGAAATGTTAAACCTGCAAATCTGTTCACAATTTATTTTTTATTTTTTTTATTTATTTGTCAAGCTTAACACATATAAGTATAAACATGATTATGAATACAGGAAATGGAGACGAATAAAAGGGAATATTAGGACAGGGATGGTAGGCACGATGGTGCGCCTATGCACGCCCCTTATAGACCTCTTAGAAACGGGGAGAGGTTGACTGTAGACAGTCTAAGGTTAAAGTTTTTGGGGTTTGGGGAAGAAACCACAGAGTCAGGTAGTGCATTCCAGGCATTGACCACTCTGTTGCTGAAGTCGTATTTTCTGCAGTTGAGTTTGGAGCGCTTTACATTAAGTTTGTATCTATTGTTTGCTCGTGTGTTGTTGCGGTTGAAGTTGAAGTAGTCATTGACGGGTAGGACATTGTAGCAGATAATTTTGTGTATTACGCTTAAGTCAGACCAAAGGCGGCGTAGTTCTAAGTTGTCTAAGCCCAAAATTTTCAGCCTGGTGACATAAGGTATTCTGTTGCGAGCAGAGGAGTGGAGGACACTTCTCGTATTTGTTATATTTATACTTTATTCCATGTTTATTGGCAGTCCTTGCATCTTGATTGGGGTCCATTGTAGGTAGTGACAGCAGATTGTCAGCGATTTCTGGAGTTTGCATTTTAAACAGAAAACGACCTTTGCACCCAGATTGAAGTACACACCAGACTGGGTACCCAAGCAGTGTCGAACTTACAGTCATTTTTAATTCACGAGGCCTTTCTGTGTTCTTTGCATTGTTTCCTCCGTGAGTGAAACAAGTATTTTATATTTGGGCAGCTTTGTAAAAGAGTGGCCTTTCACTGAATGAACACTGCATGTGGTTTGTACACAAATATTGGGGACTTAAAGCACAACCCAGATATCCTTTCTAAAAATGGCTTGAACCCAGAAATCCTTTATGAAAGTGGTTTGAACCTGGAAATATTTTTTAAAATGGTTTGAACCTAGAAATCCTTTTTGAAAACGGTCTGAATTCAGAAATGTTTTTTGAAAGTGGTTTGAATCCCCAAATCCTTTTTGAAAATGATTTGAATCCAGAACTCCTTCCTGAAAATGATTTTCTTATCATCACTAGATTAAAAGTCATGGATTAGAAGACCTCCAAGGTCCCTTCCAGCTCTATTTTGATTCTGATTCTTATTCATATTATTTGTATTTGTTTATTTGTCAAGCATCTATGATTATAAGCAAAGTATAAACAGTAAAACATGATTGAATATATATGTAACAGTACAAGCATGAATAAGAGTAAAAGAGGTATGAATATATGGGTACATTAGGACAGGAACGGTAGGCATGATTGTGCGCTTATGCACGCCCCTTACCGACCTCCTAGGAATGGGGTGAGTTCAATGGTAGATAATCTGAGGTTGAAGTTTTTGGGGTTTGGGGAAGAAACTACTGAGTCAGGTAAAGTGTTCCAGGCATTGACCACTCTGTTGTTGAAGTCAAATTTTTTGCAATCAAGTCTGGAGCAGTTTACATTAAGTTTGTATCTATTATGAGCTCGTGTATTATTGCGGTTGAAGCTGAAATAGTCGTTAACGGGTAGGACATTGAGGCGGATAATTTTGTGAGCTACACTTAGGTCAGATCGAAGGCGGCGGAGTTCTAAATTTTGAAGTCCCAAAATTTCAAGTCTGGTTTCATAAGGAATTCTGTTGTGAACAGAGGAATGTAATACTCTTCTTGTGAAGTATCACATTATGATCTCCAGCTCTGAAAGATTAGTGAAGGAAAGCTGAATCAATGGAGACAAAAGATTGGGCCCTTTAATTTTCTTTTTGTAGTCATTGGCTATGCATTTGTACCAGTGGTAGGTTCCTACTGGTGCGGTCCACTCTATAGCACCGGTAGCAGCTAGCTGGTGACATCACAGTACTGGTGCGGTCGGTTGCCGGTGCCTGGGTGCCGCCATTTTAAAAAAAAATTTAAAAAAAAATTTCTTCTGCGCATGCCCAGAAGCCGAGTTTCCGGCACTGCACATGCACTGCCTTCCTACCCCACAGTGAGTCCAAGCAGGGGAGGATGGCTGAGGGAGCGCGTGAGACGCTGAAAGAATGGGCGGCAGGAGCTATTTACATTCCCCTCCCTTCAGCAGTCCGAGAAGCCACGAACGCACGGTGATGATCCCAGGCATTTTCTCACGTTCGAGGCTTCTCGAGCTGCTGAGGGGAGGGGGAACGGGCGGCAGGAGCCTAGGATCATTGAATGGAGAGAAGCATTCAGGCCGGCCGGAGCCTCCTAGAAGAAACGCTGCCGCGGTCTTGCTGCTCCCGCTGCGGGGGGCTGCGTTGCGGGGGGGCAATGGCCCCCCACTTCTCCGGCCGCTGCCAAGCTCCTGAGGCCCACGCCCACCCGGTCACATGGCTGGCAAGCCACACCCACAAAATAAGCCACGCTTATTGGTGTGGTAGTAAAAAAATTAGGAACCCGCCCCTGATTTGTACGTTAATTTTCCCTTTTCCCTTTCTATTTAATTGGTGAGCAGTAAACGATGAGGCTTCGTTTGCCAAACAAGATCTGGCACTTCATGGAAACATTTGCTTTGAAGGAAACGAGTGAAGAGAACGTGGCAAGGTGCAAACACACATTTCCCCCCCTTTTAAGCCAATGGATTTGAAGGGACGAAGAATTTGACATTATAGAATATTTCAGGAGAGATGAAAAGTGCAGGATTGCGTCTTCAGAGCATACAATAGCCTGCCGAAATAAGCAATGGAGAAAGAATACTGTATGATGCATATACTGTACGTAGAGACAATTCACATGGGAGTGTATTAAATGAACTAGGTTTTTTGAAATAGGGAATGGTGCCTTGCCTGACAATGAGTTTTTCTATCGATTGGCCAGAACAATTGGCTGTAAGGATTGTTATGTATTTTCCAGAAAGAAATAATATCCAAAGAAAGTAATCTCACCCAAGGGGAAGAGAAAGGAAGGAAGGAAGGAAGGAAGGAAAGGAAAGGAAAGGAAAGGAAAGGAAAGGAAAGGAAAGGAAAGGAAAGGAAAGGAAAGGAAAGGAAAGGAAAGGAAAAGATGCAGCTAGCAGATAAAAGAAGAGAAGGAGAACATCTGAACCAGACTTGGTTGTTTCTCTGTCATATAACATATGAGGGTATATGCGTAATTTTGTATTTATTTATTTTGTCATGTTTATGTAGTGGAGGTGGTGACCCTTTGCGAGCTGTATGCAACGAAATTTCATTTTAATGTATGCCGATAAGTGTACATTCAAAGTGACAATAAAGTTGTTCTACGTTCTAAGGAGAGAGGGAGAGAGGAAGGAAGGGGAAGAGAGGAGGGAAGAATCAGAAAGGGAAGGGAAGGGAAGGGAAGGGAAGGGAAGGGAAGGGAAGGGAAGGGAAGGGAAGGAAGGAAGGAAGGAAGGAAGGAAGGAAGGAAGGAAGGAAGGAAGGAAGGAAGGAAGGAAGGAAGGAAGGAAGGAAGGAAGGAAGGGGTGAAGGAGAAGGAGAAGAGGAAAGAAGGAAGGAAGGGAGGGAGGGAGGGAGGGAGGAAGGAAGGAAGGAGAAGGAGAAGGAGAAGGAGAAGGAGAAGGAGAAGGAGAAGGAGAAGGAGAAGGAGAAGGAGAGAGAGAAAGAAGAGAAGAGAAGAGGAAGGAAGGAAGGAAGGAAGGAAGGAAGGAAGGAAGGAAGGAAGGAAGGAAGGAAGGAAGGAAGGAAGGAAGGAAGGAAGGGGTGAAGGAGAAGGAGAAAGAGAAGGAGAAGGAGGAGAAAGAAGAGAAGAGGGAGGAAGGAAGGAAGGAAGGAAGGAAGGAAGGAAGGAAGGAAGGAAGGAAGGAAGGAAGGAAGGAAGGAAGGGGTGAAGGAGAAGGAGAAAGAAAAGAAGAGGAAGGAAGGAAGGAAGGAAGGAAGGAAGGGGTGAAGGAGAAGGAGAAGGAGAAAGAAGAGAAGAGGAAGGAAGGAAGGAAGGAAGGGGTGAAGGAGAAGGAGAAAGAGAAAGAGAAAGAGAAAGAGAAAGAGAAAGAAGAGAAGAGGAAGGAAGGAAGGAAGGAAGGAAGGAAGGAAGGAAGGAAGGAAGGAAGGAAGGAAGGAAGGAAGGAAGGAGAAGGAGAAGGAGAAGGAGAAGGAAATAAAAGATAGAACAAAGGAAAGAGAGCAGATGAGGTTGAGCAAACTTCTCTGCTTTTCTTTTCTGCTTACACAACATGGTGGCATGATGCTCTCGACTATGCCCAAGAAAGTGTGTGCATCAGTTCTTTTCCAACTCAACTGATTCACCAGCTCCTGGGAGTGACCCCCCAAGAGCTCCACATCGCCCAAACCATCTGCCAAACTCCAGTCTGAAATGACCGGGATCTCTGGAGACGATGGCGGGAGGGGAAAGCAATGAGTTGGAGCATGGGGACCACACATGGATGCTTTGATGGTGACTCAAGGGATGGAAGGAAAAACACAGTTTAACCCATGCATGCCAAGAACAAGCATCCCACTCCGGATGCCTTTGAATTAGAGGTTAAGAACTCTCTCTTCCTGCAGTCCCCATCTTCTTCTTCTTCATCATCTTCCTTCTGCTTCCTCTATGCTTCTTTCAGATTAGAGATGGATTTTATACACAGCCAGGGGGGCTGCAAGGAGCGAAGTTGGTGTAACACCACTTCGTGGAAAGGGACCAGAACATCAGAGAAATCCGTAGCATCACCTGATACTTCCCTAAATGTTGGGTTTTTTGGCTTGCCTTCTCTCACTTCTCTCTCTTGAATCTTCATCTACAATGAAGACAGACTAAATAATCGGTTTTTTTTCCTGTGGTCCTTTGTTTATACGAGTTTGACCAGATGTTGCTTTCTGCTGAGAAGTTTTCAGATGTTTTACAATATACTGAATTAACCCAGCTGCTGTGGCCTAGAGGTAGAGCTCTTGCATCAGAATCAGGAGCTTGTGAGTTCGATCCTAGGTAGAGGCAGATATAGGGTCTCCTGCCTTGGGCAGGGGGTTGGACTAGATGACCTGCAAGCAAGGGCCCTTCCAACTCTGTTAATCTGTTAAAGTGGGGCTGACCTTTCCCTTTCCCTGCAGAAAATCAGAACTGCAGAAAAAACAATTACTGCCAACCTGCCTTCCATTGAGGACCTGTATACTGCACGAGTCAAAAAGAGGGCAGTGAAAATATTTACAGACCCCTCTCATCCTGGACACAAACTGTTTCAACTCCTACCCTCAAAATGATGCTATAGAGCACTGCACACGAGAACAACTAGACACAAGAGCAGGTTTTCCCCTGTCAAATTATTCACTAAGGCTGCATTACTATTACTATTAGTCTTCTCATTGTTCCTATCACCTATCTCCTCCCACTTATGACTGTAACTTGTTGCTTGTATCCTTATGATTTATATTAATATTGATTGTTTCCTGATTGCTTACTTGAACCCTATGACAACCATTCTTGACAAAAGTATCTTTTCTTTTATGTACACTGAGAGCATATGCACCAAAGACAAATTCCTTGTGTGTCCAATCACACTTGGCCAATAAAGAATTCTATTCTATTCTTTCCCTTTCCCTTTCCCTTTCCCTTTCCCTTTCCCTTTCCCTTTCTCCTTCCCTCTTTCTTTCTTTCTTTCTTTCTTTCTTTCTTTCTTTCTTTCTTTCTTTCTTTCTTTCTTTCTTTCTTTCTTATTTTCTTTCTTCTGTCTGTCTTCCCCTTCGATAAAATTTAGCATGTTGCATGAACTTACATCCCAGTTCCTTACTTGGGGGGGCGGCGTGTTTTGTGAATACGGTGACCTGTTTTCTCTACTTGCCCTGCACTGTTCTCCTCGCTCGTTCTGTCGCAGTTTCTGAACCTCTCTCTGATTTTCCTCCTCATCTTCTCTTTCCCACCCCTTCCGTATGCCAATTGTTCTTCAAAGGCCTTCTTTAGGTTTGTGTTTTATAGTATAAAGTTTTTACTGGCCAGCTCTGTTCAGACTCCCGCAGGGGTGAAATCCAGCAGGTTCTAACAGGTTCTGGAGAACCAGTAGCGGAAAATTTAAGTAGGTTGGAGAAGCAGCAGATACCATCTCTGGCTAGCCCCAGAGTGGGGTGGGAATGGAGATTTTGCAATATCCTTCCCCTGCCACGCCCACCAAGCCACGGCCACAGAACCGGTAGGGAAAATTTTTGAATTTCACCCCTGGTTCAGAGCCATCATTGGGCCTCTTCAAATGGAGTTTGCAATAAGCCAACAAAATCTGCAGCACCAATAGGAATGCATTAAAAATTGTGGTCACCACAATACAAGAAAAATGTTGAGATTCTAGAAAGAGTGCAGAGAAAAGCAACAAAAGTGGTTAGGAGACTGGAGGTTAAAACCTACAAAGAACAGTTGCAGGAACTGGGTATGTCTTAGTCTCACAAGGAGAAGAACTAGGGGTGACATCATAGGTTTATCCTAGGCAAGAAAAACCAAATGCACAGGTATAGAATAGGTGGTAACGAGGGATCTTGGAATCCTAATAGACAATCACTTAAACAGCTGCTGTGGCCTAGAGGTGGAGCTCTTGCCTCACAATCAGGAGGTTGTGAGTTCGATCCTAGGTAGAGGCAGATGTAAGGGTCTCCTGCTTTGGCAGGGGGTTGGACTAGATGACCTGCAAAGTGCCTTCCAACTCTGTTAATCTGTTAAATATGAACCAGCAGTGTGCAGCAGCCGCCAAAAAAGCCAACGCAGTCCTAGGCTGCATTAACGGAGGGATAGAATCAAGATCGCACAAAGCGTTAATACCACTTTATAATGCCTTGGTAGGGCCACACTTGGAATACTGCATTCAGTTTTGGTCACCATCATATAAAAAAGATGTTGAGACTCTTAGAAAGAGTGCAGAGAAGAGCAACAAAGATGATGAGGGGACTGGAGGCTAAAACATATGAAGAACGGTTGCAGGAAGTGGGTATGTCTAGTTTAATGAAAAGAAGGACCAGGGGAGACATGATAGCAGTGTTCCAATATCTCAGAGGTTGCCACAAAGGAGAGGGAGTCAACCAGAGGGGGGGGTCTTCCTGGTTCAGACCATTTCGACTGAACCGGTAGCAACCTGCTGGTGACGTCACAATGACATCATGGAACTGGTTCGGTCGGTGCCGGTCCGTGGGCACCCCCATATTTATTTATTTTTTGATTTTATTTTTTATTTTTTCTGAATTTTTGGGGGAATTTTCTTATTTATTTTTTCTTCTGAGCATGCACAGAAGCCAGGTTTCTGGCACTGCACATGCGTCGCCATCTTGTTTTCGGCTTTTTTTTAAAAAATGCGGATTTTTGCCACTGTGCTTGCGCGCACTAGGCGCGCCCACGTGGCGCGGGAGGAAGCGAACCAGCAGCGAGGTAAGTTAGAACCCACCCCTGGAGTCAACCTAATCTCCAAAGCACCTGAAGGCAGGGCAAGAAGCAACAGATGGAAACTAATCAAGGAGAGAAGCAACCTAGGACCAAGGAAAAACTTCCTGACAGCGAGAACAATTAATCAGTGGAACGGAAGTTGCCTTCAGAAATTCTGAGTGCTCCATCATTGGAGATTTTTAAGAGGAGATTGGACAGCCATTTGCCTGGAATGGTATAGGGTCTGCTGCTTGAGCAGGGGGTTGGACTAGAAGACCTCCCAGGTCCCTTCCAACTCTGTTACTCTGTAAAAATGTCTTTGGTTCCTGGCTTGAAAGAATGGGACGTTGAGAAAAGGGAAGTCCAGGAAGACTTGACCCTGATGAAATAACGGTTTCCTTTCTGCTAAGCTTACTCCAAAGAAGTTAATCCTTTTTTTTAAAGCATCCTGTGTCACTGATTGTGCCTAAAGAGGGAAAAAAAATATATGAGTGAGAGCCAGGGACCCAAGCCAACTTCTTTTTTAAGCTGTACCCTTTTGAAAACTGCTGCTTAAAGATAAATCAAAATGCCAGCGCTGAAATTGCTCATGTTAGACCCTAAGGGAACCTGCCCTGTCATCTTGCATTAGCTGCTGCTTGACCAAAACCCAAAAGCAGAGAGAAGGCTGAGGCTTAAAAGAAAAAAGAAAATGAAATGAAATGAAAGAAAGGCTGGTAGACAGAAGTTCATCTTTTTGCTACTGTAATCTTCCATCTCGGTCGGTTTTTCTTCCAATATTCTGCGTTCAGGTTCCGAGTTTATTTATTTATTATTTATTAGTGACATTTATATACTGCCTCACAGTGCAAGCACTCTCTAAGCGGTTTACACCAGTAAGCAATGTATATATTTTTACGTTGCCCCCAACAATCTGGGTCCTCATTTTACCAACCTTGGAAGGATGGAAGGCTGAGTCAACCTTGAGCCGGTGAGATTTGAACTGCTGACCTGCGGATCACAGTCAGCTAAAGTAGCCTGCAGTACCCCACTCTAACTGCTGCGTCACCTCGGCTCTTTTTGGGGCCACTGCTTTAACATATCAGGAATGGTTACATTCTGCAGGTTCACAGTCTGTGGTGCACAGTGGGGAGGCAAACTGGCCAATGTTGAATTTAGGAGTCTAAAAATGAAGCCATACCACAAGGAATGGAAAAGATTGGAAATATTTAGCGCTGGAAGGGAAGACTAAGCAAAGATAGGATAGCAGAGTTTGAATATCTAAAAATAATTCATAGAAAAGAAGACCAAAACCTATGAAGAACAGTTGCAGGTTGCCAAGCTTAGCAGTTCCTTGATTAGGGCAAGGCCCCTGGCAAGCCATCATCGGAGAGCAAAACCCACTCCACTGATGATGTTACCTAGTTGGGTCATGAAACATCTGCAAAAAAAAACCACAAGTGAGCTCAGAGAACACCAAGGACCCTGTAGGATGTTAGTACCCACCCCCTCCTAGAAAATTGAAATATCCTAGAAAATACTGAAAAATGAAAGAATATGTTTCCCTGAATGAGGAAAGGAGAAACCTGGTTTAAATACAAAACAGCTTCCTGCAGCCCCCTGCCCCCACCCTTTGCCAATGGACCATTAAGGACTGGGCCCAGCTCACACATTCCTCCCACCTAGCCTGGAGCCTACATAACAAAGAACCATAATAGGATTTGCCCAAGGCCCTTTCATTCAGCCAAGCCTGGGACAGACAAAAGCCTATAGAGTTGCCACTGCATGGCCTTCTGGGAGCCTGACCACCAATCAGTGCATTATATACACAGGAACAGGAAACTAAGAGATGGGACCCAACAGAGAGTATAAAACAAGGAACTCAGCATCTCTTCTTCCCTTTTCTCTTCACCCACATCTGGAACCATGTAAGCTACCTTTTCTGTACAGGGGCTCATGCCATGTGCTCCTGTCCACCATATTAAACCTTCTTTCCAAGCAACTTTCATGAATCCAGTGTCTTTTTCCCCACTTGGAACTGAACCCAGAAAGATATTCCTTACAACAACCCCAAAGTTGAAGAGAGGCAGATTTTGATTAAATGTAAATAAGAATTCTTCCATTTCTAGATGCTTAGCTCACACTTTGCTAACCCCGTAAGAAATCGGGTGCAGCCTTTCTCCGAATGCCTTCAAGGAAATGTTAGATGGCCAACCCTTTCATCAGCGTTTTTGCAAAGAGCTGGACTTGATGGCTTCCCCATGACCTCTTTTACTTCTTTGTGGCTTCTTTTTAAATTAGATCAATTTATCCAGTGCAGCCAAACTGAAGTTCACAACATTCCACTTCATGGCCTGAAGAAAATGCTACAATTTTCTTTACTCATCAGAGCCATGTAGATGCTCGGATGCTTTACCACATTCAAAGAACATCTGCATTTTAAGCAGTCTTACCCTACCAGAGGAACTAAATCCTATACTGGAATCCAAGATGCTAATGATTCTTTAGTACCTCTTATAGAAGATCAAGCAAGCTACAACGTACCACCCACTCTTAGGCCATAATTCCAGTAAGTTTTCTTTGCAGAATTTAAGAGCTGTGGTGGCGTAGTGGTTAGAATGCAGTATTACAGGCTAACTCTGAATTCCCACTTTCGATCATTTATTTTTTATTTTTTTATTTTTTTATTTTTTTATTTTTTTATTTTTTTTATTTTTTTATTTTTTTATTTTTTTATTTTTTTATTTTTTTATTTTTTTATTTTTTTATTTTTTTATTTTTTTATTTTTTTATTTTTTTATTTTTTTATTTTTTTATTTTTTTATTTTTTATTTTTATTTATTTATTTATTTATTTATTTATTTATTTATTTTGTCAACACGTGTACAAGATAAACAAAAGCCAAGTATGTATAGGTAAATTTAGACAATAGGACAGAAGGACAGGGACGGTAGGCACAATGGTGCGCTTATGCACGCCCCTTACAGACCTCTTAGGAATGGGGTGAGGTCAACTGTAGACAGTCTAAGGTTTAAGTTTTTGGGGTTTGGGGAAGAAACCACAGAGTCAGGTAGTGCATTCCAGGCATTGATTACTCTATTGTCCTTTGTTTTGTTTTGTTTTTTGTTTGTTGTTATCATGACCGGCTCAAGGTTGACTTGGCCTTCCATGCTTCCAAGGTTGGTACAATGAGGACCCAGATTGTTGGGGGCAAGAGGCTGACTCTGTAAACTGCTTAGAGAGGGTTGTGAAGCACTATGAAGTGGTATACTGTATATGTCTAAGTGCTATTGCTATTAATTTAAAATGTAGGCAAGAAGGATCAATTCCTTCAAAGAAGCTTTTGTGTGTAGAGGCGAAGGCCAGAGGATGTCAGCAAAAATGAGAAGAAAAATAATATGGTGGGATAGTTTTCTTATGTTGAGCTTGGTCTCCAGACTTGTCCCTCACCCACACAGCATCCTTCAGGATTTGGTCTAACTGATGTGGTAGGTGCAACAACTGTAGGAGAAAAGCAAGCTAGCTAGAAGGTAGGGTCAAGCGTGTCATAACTTTGGATTCATTGCATTCCCACAAGAGTTCCAAGTGCAGCTCCCCATGAATTCCATTGACTCTTAGGTAGCATCAGTTTAGCTTTGACCATTAGTTGACTAGATTCTTGTATACAGGTAGAAATAATAAATTCTTCTGTGCTTCAGACTCAACAAATGTTCTTGATTATTTGTGCCTGACATCAACCGAGTACAAGGATTGAGAAGATGTCCTTGTAGAGCTATCAGAATCCATGGAAACAGCCGAATCCATGGGAACTGAATTTCCCATAGATTAGAAGTCAACAGCATGACAACTGCTAATGACAGGCTACTTATTGGCTCCGTAAACAAATGTCCACGATTCTTCAAATCCAAGGACAAAGGGGCAACATTTGTGAGAAGGCCAAATCTTTCAAGGATTTTAGGGACGATGCCTGTGGGAAGGCTGACATTTTGCAAGACTTGTAAGATTTTAGGCCATTGCTATAGTGTGAAGTCTTTTGAGATCTTTTGAGAGCTGAAGAAGCTTCTTGGATGAGAAGCGAAACGTCTTCAAAGAAAAACCAGAAAGTCCAGTTGCCTCTTGAAAAAAAGCACCTCTGGGACAACCATCACCTGGATGACCGAGAATCTCCATAGACTTTTGAGATCTTTATATTTTGTGAAATTTGGGGATTGGGCACTGGGTGTTCTTGGGATACCATGCAAAATCAAACCTAGGAAATGATAAGCTATTGACTTTTACAAATAGGCCAATGGTTTATACCAGCCTTCTCCAAACTAATGTTATCCAGGAATGTTGGGGTTGTAATCCTCAAATTCTCAGTCCAAACTATCTTTTGTTGGAAGGTGTCTCCAAAATGAGCACAGCAAATATTTGCATTTGTATTTGTTTATTTGTCAAGCATATATGATTATAAGCAAAGTATAAACAGTAAAACATGATTGAATATATATGTAATAGTACAAGCATGAATAAGAGTAAAAGAGGTATGAATATATGGGTACATTAGGACAGGAACAATAGGCACGATTGTGCGCTTATGCACGCCCCTTACCGACCTCTTAGGAATGGGGTGAGGTCGATGGTAGATAATCCGAGGTTGAAGTTTTGGGGGTTAGGGGAAGAAACTACTGAGTCAGGTAAAGTGTTCCAGGCCTTGACCACTCTGTTGTTGAAGTCAATTTTTTTGCAATCAAATCTGGAGCGGTTTACATTAAGTTTGTATCTATTGTGAGCTCGTGTATTATTGTGGTTGAAGCTGAAGTAGTAATAGTAATAAATAAATAGTAATAAAAAGTAGCAATAGCAGACTTGTATACCACTTCACAGTGCTTTACAGCCCTCTCTAAGTGGTTTACAGAGTGAGCCTATTTCCCCCCAACAATCTGGGTCCTCATTTTACCCACCTCGGAAGGACGGAAAGCTGAGTCAACCTTAAGCCGGTCAGGATCAAACTCCTGGAGTGAGCAGTGAATTAGCCTGCAATACTACAACTGTGCAACCATGGCAAAGATGATTTTGGGTCAGGTGCTGTCTTCCAGCACCTGACCCAAATGTGGGGGATCCTGTAGGATGAGTTTGATAGAGAAATCCAAGACTGAAGAAAATGGTAGTGCCATTCATTGAATGCGCTCGAATGGATACTGGGCAGCCTGGAACATTATCCCCTGAGAATTGGCTAGCCTCAATTTTGCTGGTTTCGAAAACCATGTTTGCTTATCCAGGTATACAACTGGAAGATTAATTAAGTGCTCTCCATTAGATTAATAGGTCCTTGGTGCTCTAATAAGTTTGGTTGTTTTCTTCGGACATCTCATGACCCAACTAGGTAACATCATCAGTGCTAGAAGGGAGTGAGGTTCGCTCTCTGTTTATATACTAGTGACTTGCCTTGTCAGGAACCTCCAAAAACACTCCTACCAACACCAGTAGGGCAAGCCACTTGTATATAAACAAAGAGCAATCCCACTTCCATCTAGCACTGTTGATGTTACCTAGTTGGGTAATGAAATGTCTGCAGAAAACAGCCAAGCTCGAGAGTACCAAGGACCCCACAGTCCTCCTCCTCCTCCTCCTCCTCCTCCTCCTCCTCCTCCTCCTCCTCCTCCTCCTCCTCCTCCTCCTCCTCCTCCTCCTCCTCCTCCTCTCTGTAAATCCCACTCCCTTCTAGCACTGATGATGTTACCTAGTTGGGTAATGAAGCTTCTGCAAGAAAACAACCAAGCTCAGAGACCACCAAGGACCTCACAGTCCTCCTCCTCCTCCTCCTCTCTGCAAATCACACTCCCTTCTAGCACTGATGATGTCACCTAGTTGGGTAATGAAATGTCTGCAGAAAACAGCCGAGAGCACTCAAGAGCACCAAGGACCCCAGAGCTACAAATATTCTCTTCCACCAGATTAATGGGTCCCATGAAATGGGTGCTAGGTACTATAATAATTGTTGTTGTCCTCAGATGCCACTGTATGTCTACTTCTTCTTATTTTTGCTTTCTATTGAATTTTGCTTTTATGTTAACCACTCTAAGTTGACATAAACAAAGAAACAAACAAACCAATTTCCCGATTACGGAATTGTACTCACTGCTTAATGGGCCTCCCAGCACTACAGTTCTTACGACTGTGCTGTCTTGAGACTTTGGAGGGAGGATAGAGTATAACTGGGTTTTGGGGAATGATGGATGACAATTTTAACTAAGTCACAATTATGAAAAAAGAAAAACCATGTGAGTGTAAACCTAAAGAATGCCATCTTTTTGGGTGTCGTAGGAGTTAAATACCCTCGTAGTTAACATTAACTCTACCAGGAAAAAAAAGAAAGAAAAAAGGCAGACAGCTCGTAGCAATAGATAAAAATGGATGCGTATTGTCAAATAGGTTAGGTCATAATTTAGCCAGTGGGAAGACTAAAAATAAACAGCTTTGCAGGCAAAAATTCATTCGGCTGCTATATTCATACAGAGATTTACTTAATGCAAAAGAATTTTAAACCAAAAAAAAAAAACCACTGCCAGAATGAGGGAATTTGGTTTAATTCACAGTGAAAACAGAAGGGGGGAAAAAAGGTTTGTTATACAATATTGACCCAATTTCCTTGCTTTTATCAGGCATGGGCCAGACGCTGAATTCCAACCCAGTTCCTTATTCATGGAATAGGTCAAGTGAAATGATAATAACGCTTTCTAACTGCACTGCTGAGGCCACGTTTGAAATGCAGGTAGTCCTCAACTTACGAACACCATCGAGCCCCGAATCCCTGTTGCTAAGCGAAGCATGTGCTAAGAGGATTTTGCCCCACTTTACAACCTTTCTTGCCATAGGGGTTAAGTAAATCCCTGCAGTGGTTTAAGTTAGCAACACGGTTGTTAAGTGAACCTGGCTTCCCCCATGACTTTGCTTGTAAGAAGGTCGCAAAAGGGGATGACAGGAATCAGTGGTGAAATGCTCCCGGTTCGGACGTGCCTGTCGGTCATCAGAGAGCCGGTCGTGAAGGCAGCACGAGGCTCCGCCCACCCGCCGCCATTTGGGTTCTTTTACCCTCTCCGCATGCACAGAACGCTTTGGGCCTCCTCCAGGTCCCGTCAGCCAAACAATGCCGGTTGGCAGGCTCTAGGGGGAGGGCCTTCTCTGTGGGGGGGCCCGCGCTCTGCAACCAACTTCCCCCAGAGACCCGAACCATCCCCACCCTGCTGGCCTTCTGGAAAGCCGTTAAGACATGGCTCTTCCTGCAGGCAGGGGGGAAAGACTAAATCCATCCGAATTCCCCCCTTGGTATGGTTGATTGTGAACTTTTTTAACTTTTGTATATTTTCTTAATTGCTATTTTTAAATCACTTTTTATTATTGATGTTCTTATAAAATTGTTGTATGCCGCCCTGAGTCCCTCGGGAGTAGGGCGGCATAGAAGAACAAATAATAAATAAATAAATAAATAAAACGCTTTGCACATGCGCAGAGGGTAAAAGAAGCCAAATGGCGGCATCCGGGCGGAGCCTCGCGCTGCCTTCACAACCGGCTCTCCGACGACCGACAGGCACGACCGAACTGGGAGCATTTCACCCCTGGACAGGATCCCGGGACACTGCAACCGTCATACATACGAGTCAGCTGCCAAGCATCTGAATTTTGATCACATGACCATGGGGAGGCTGCAACGGTTGTAAGTGTGAAAAACAGTCTTCAGTCACTTTTTTCAGTGCAGTTATATCTGTGAACAGTCAATAAATGAATTAAAGGAACTGTTGTAATGCATCCAGTTCTTGACCCCATGATGCGAAAAAGTTGCTGAGATCTTGGAAAGAGTGCAGAGAAGAGCAGCAACGATGACGGAGGGCCTGAAGGCTAAATTATATGATGAATGATAGGGGGAACTAGGCATGAACTAGTCCGGGGTTCCCCAAACTTGGCAACTTTAAGACTTGTGGACTTCAACTCCCAGAATTCTCCAGCCAGCATAGCTGGCTGGAAAATTCTGGGAGTTGAAGTCCACAAGTCTTAAAGTTGCCAAGTTTGAAGACCTCTGAATAGTCTAACAAAGAGAAGGACTAGGGCAGATGGGATAGCAGTCTTCCAATACTTGAGGGGCTGTCACAGAGAAGAAGGGGTTGACCTATTCTGCAAAGCATTTGAGGGCATGACAAGAAGTTGGGTGGAAGATCATCAATCAATCCGAATAGAGTTGGGAGGGGACTTTGGAGGTCTTCTAGTCCAACCCCCTTCTCAGGTAGCAGACCCTATATAATTTCAGATAAGTGGCTGTCCAGTCTTTTCTTCAAAACCTCCAGTGATGGAGCTCCCACAACTTCTGAAGGCAAGCCGTTCCACTGGTTAATTGTCCTCACTGTTGGGAAGTTTCTCCTTAATTCCAAGTTGCTTCTCTCCTTGATTAGTTTCCATCTTTTGTTTCTTGTCCTGACTTCAGGTGCTTTGGAAAATAAGTTGACCCCCTCTCCTCTTTGTGTCAGCCCCTTAGATATTGGAACGCTTAGATATTGGTAGCCCTGCGAAGTAGTCCAGATAATGTTAGCCCTGCGGGATAGTCCAGACAAGAATCAGAAAAGCCTTATCTAATGTGCCAGTTGTGTCCATACCTCACTAGTGGGACAGTGCTTCAAGTGGTTGTCTATCAGAGACCAACTCTCTACTCCGTAGAGCAGGATAGAAAAGATGTAACATCTGACAAGCCTGATTTTCAATCTTAGGCTTATGTCATGACTACAGAAGACTTTTTTTCATTTTGAAGAATGCTGTTCGATCTTTCTCTATCCTTGTTTTCACTTCAGTAGTCACATCCCAGCTTTCATGAAAATTAGAACCGAGGTATGTGATCCTTTCAACTTTTTCAAGTGGTATTCTTTCCAAAGTTATCGGCGGTAAATTAATGGGTTGTTTGCTGACGACCATGATCTTGGTTTTTGAGGTGTTAAGCTTCAAGCCATATTTTTCAGATATTTCTGTGACTCTGTTGATGAGGAGCTGAAGATCTTCATGCTTACTGGCAAGCAGAACTGTATCATCAGCATATCTTAAATTGTCCAAAACAAGACAGAGCTAAGGCAAAGAGCAAGGACCACCCCCTCCTGATCCTAGAGTACGGAGAGAAGAGAGAAGGCGAGACCAATGCAGACTGAGCTGGCTACGAGGGAGGAGAGTGCCCCACCCTCCTTCACAAGGCACACCTGGGGATTGAGATGTAAGGAGGTGCCATTGGGAGGGGGCCAGTGGTGGGTTCCTACCAGTGCGGTCCACTCTATAGCACTGGTAGCGGCCCACTGGTGACGTCACAGTACCGGTGTGGTTGGTTGCTGGTGCCTGGGCAATGCCATTTTTTTGAAAAAAAAATTATTTATTTTTAAATTTTTCTTCTGTGCATAACCAGAAGCCGAGTTTCCGGCACTGCTCATGCGCTGCCTTCCTACCCCACAGTGAGTCCAAGCAGGGGAGGATGGCTGAGGGAGCATGTGAGACGCTGAAAGAACGAGCGGCAGGAGCTATCTCCATTCCCCTCCCTTCAGCAGTCCAAGAAGCCACGAACGCGCGGTGATGATCCTAGGCATTTTCGCACGTTTGAGGCTTCTCGAGCTGCTGAGGGGAGGGGGAATGGGCGGCAGGACCTATCTCAGTTCCCCTCCCTTCAGCAGTCCGAGAAGCCACGCCCACCCAGTCACATGGCTGGCAAGCCACACCCACAAAATAAGCCACACCCACAGAGTGGTAGTAAAAAAATTAGGAATCCGCCCCTGGAGGGGGCATTTGTCGGGAACAAGCGTTGAATCTGTGGAGCCTCTTGTGCACTTGCCGATGCCTGGAGATTGCTGTGCTCTGTCTTGTGGGGCTTGCCCGGTTTGTCTGCTTTGCTGAACTTCTTGCTCTGGTTACTGTTTGGCTAACCTGGCTTACTGGACTGCTGGCCCTGGTTACTGTTTGGCTAACCTGGCTTACTGGACTGCTGGCCCTGGTTACTGTTTGGCTAACCTGGCTTACTGGACTACTCACAGCCAGAGGCTGCTGAAGGTGTGTGTGAGAGCTTTGCTCCAGGACTTGTAGTGAATGTTGGTGTTACGTATGGAAGTATGTTGTTTGTTCGCATAGTTGCTGCTGATTGGATAATTTTGGCGGGAATTTTAAAGGACTGTCAGTGGCTGACAGACTCCAGGCAAAGCCCTTAAAAGCAGCTTGCCTGGAGACTGCTGGCATTCTATTCTAGCTGCAGCTTGGAGAGAATAAAAGTGCTGAACGGTTCCTGTGTCTCACCTCCTTACTTACGGAGAATCTAACAGTTGGAATGTTTGGGGGCACCGTTTATTATTTATTTATTTATTTATTATTTGTATTTATATGCCGCTCAACTCCGCAGGGACTCTGAGCGGCTAACAAGAATACAAATAGCATTAATATAAAAAAGCATTTAAAACAGAATAAAAAAAAAACAATATAACAATTTTAAAAACTTTCAATCATCCAATCATTTCATTTCATGGGCCAGCATCAATAAATCATTCACTGGCCCCAGGCTTGCCGAAAAAGCCAGGTCTTCACGGCTTTTCTGAAGGCCAATAAGGTGGGGACAGTCTGGATCTCGGGGGTAGTTGGTTCCAGAGGGTAGGAGCCACCACAGAGAAGGCCCTCGCGCTCGGGCCTGCCAGCCGACATTGTTTAGCTGACAGGACCCGGAGCAGGCCAGCTCTATGTGATCTAACCGGTCGCAGGGAGGTATATGGTAGCAGGCGGTCCCGAAGATACTCTGGCCCTGTCACGATGTGAATATTGCCAGTTGTGCATCTCTATGTTTTCTGTTTCTTGTATCTATGGTCAAGCAGACGTATGATATATTCTACTACGCATGTCTGCATTCCAGAGGTCTTCTCCTTCCCTTTCTCTTCGCCATTTCTACCAAGGTAGAAGTGATTTATTTCCTTAGCCGATAAAATGTAGCTTAATAAGCTTAATAAGGATTTTTTTTATTACTTTTTTACTGAAATAAATATTTTGTTAATTAGATTTGAATCTCGGGTTTTATTTTCTAAGTAAGTATGTTTTCAAAAGGGAGCAACGATCCATCGACCTCCGGAGTGATTTCTCCGCTAACAGGCCCTGAACCATATAGGGCTTTAAAGGTGATCACCAACACCTTGAATTACGTCCGGAGACCAATGGGCAACCAATGCAGCTCGCGCAAGATGGCAGTACTGTGGGTGTAACTAGGTACACCCACAACAGCACGTGCAGCTGCATTTTGCACCAACTGAAGTCTCCGAATACTCTTCAAGGGTAGCCCCATGTAGAGCGCGTTACAATAATCAAGCCGTGAGGTGACAAGGGCCTCCACAATGGGAGCAATAAAGGGGAGTTAGACCTGTTCTCTGGCTGTGTTGCTTTCGTGCCACGCCCCGGGTCATCATATCTCCCTCAAATAAATCAAATGATGGGTTAACGTGATGGTTGGGTCCATTCAAATTGCTAAAACCATGGTTTGTTTACCCACAGCACAAAAAGCTATAGTGCCATCTACTCAATCCCTAACCTAACATGCTACACTTACCACATGCATTTATCCTGGAATAATACACAAATACATTAATGGGGTGTTCATTGCCATGCCAACTAGCTAGATGACCTCGGTACTGTATTCACAAGGCGTCTCCTCAAAGAGATTGAAAACAAGGGACATCTTGGAAGAATTGAATAAAATGCCACGTGACGTGAGCCAAAGTAGCACTTCCCCACCCCCTCCCAAATATATGTATCAAACTTATTTATCTAAATACATTTATAAACTGCCTCGCAAAGCACATTTCTTGAATTCATAGTCAGCATTAGACCCAAGTAGTCTCCTCGAAATTAATGGAACTCGTTAGTTATTCTAACTAATTGTATCTCATACATTTAAATGGTGCATCTTATCATTTAATCTGAATGGCACCCTAACATTAAAAAAAACATCGGCCGGCCTCAACTGATGCTTTCTGTATTTCTGGAGCATCTCCGCCAAGAAGTTAAAAATTAGGAAGCAACTTCCATCTTGAGGCAAAAGGAAACCGAATCTTTTAATCCTAAATGGCGGGGTGGGGAGGAAGCCTAATTAAATCTCCCTGTCAAAAAAAAATATAGCCAAGATTTAGCTAGGCTTAGCCTTTGGGGCAAATATAGATGCTTGATCTTTCCCTTTAGGACTGAATCATGTGTGAATGTGTCACGATGTGAATATTGTCAGTTGTGAGTCTATGCAGGGTGATGCACCCCTATTCTAATATTATGGTACTTCCCGATATAAGCAGAACAGGTGATATGATGTTTTGCGCATGTCTACATTCCTATCCACCATTAATCACTTCTTCTGATGTGCCTTCCGAACAGGAAGGTCGTGTTACTTAGCAAAGATGTAGTTTATTAAGGATTTGTTGTTTTTATATTGTTTTGTACTCAAATAAATATTTTCTATTAGACATTTAATCTCGGTTTTATTTCTAAGTATTTGAATTCCAAGGAAAAGATCCAAAAATCGCCTCTACAGGGATATTCTTCCCTTAACAGAATGTAACTCCGAGGTCAGTAAAGATGACTGATGTAACAAAGGGATTATAGACTATCCTCGATTTACAACCATTCATTTAGTGACTGTTAGAAGTTACAAGGGCGCTGAAAAAAGGACTTATGGCCAGTCATGTGATCGCAATGGTCACGTGATCAAAATTTTGGTTGCTTGGCAACTGACTGATATTTATGACAGTGGCACTGTCCCCAGGTCCTGTGACCTTTGTCACCTTCCCAGCCGGCTTCCGACAAGCAAAGTCAAAGGAGAAAGCTTGATTCGCTTAACGACCACAGGTTTCACTTAACAATTGCAGTGTTTCCCTTAACAACTGTGGCAGAAAGGGTCATAAAATGGAACCCAACTCTTAACAACTGCCTTGTTTAACCACGGAACTGTTGTCTATGGAGATTCTCCGTCATCCAGCTCATGGTTGTCCCAAAGGTGCTTTTTTCAAGAGGCAACTGGACTTTCTGGTTTTTTGTTGAAAGATGTTTCGCTTCTCGAAGAAGCTTCTTGGATGAGAAGCAAAACGTCTGCAAAGAAAAACCAAGAAAGTCCAGTTGCCTCTTGAAAAAGCCCCTCAATTGTGGTCAGGGTTGGGCTGCTGGGGGTTCACAGGGGTTCGGGAGAAACTCTAGCTAAGATTCTGTGCAGTTTGGAGAACCCCAAATCCCACTCCTGGCTGGCCCCACCCACCCCACCCCCTCCCAGGAGTCCCCACACAGCCTGTTTTTGGATGCAGGTAAGTGCAGGGCGCACGCGGAGCAGTAGTGGGCTGTAAATCCCATCCCTACTGGTTCGTGCATGCGTAAAGTGACCAGTTTTTTTTTAAGTGGGACACCAATGGGGGGCGGGGCCGCCTGGACACCGAGTTTTGCCCTCTGCGTATGCGCAGAACGCTGTGAATGCGCAGAGGGCAAAAGACCGCTAATGTCGGCATCCAGGTGGGGGGGAGAGGCGGGAGGCCTGCAGGCACTCGAGGACGGCCAGGTTGGGCCCAGCCGCCGCAGCAGCAGCAGGCCTCTCAGCTCGGGCTGGCCGTGGGCGGTGTTGGCGGCGGGCGGGCGTCCCGCGTTGACTCCTCCGGCGGCGGCTAGAAGCTGGCGGAAGAGTTTCCATCCGCCGCTGGAGGAGTCAACGCGGGACGCCCGCCCGCCGCCAACGCCGCCCACGGCCGGCCCGAGCTGAGAGGCCTGCTGCTGCTGCTGCTGCTGCCCCTGCGGCTGGGCCCCCAGTCCCGGCTGCCCCAGTGGCGGGAAGGCTGCGGCGGCGGCCCCGGCCAGCTGAGCTAGCGCCGGCCCGAGGGCCATCTTGGATGTGACTCCTTCGCTCGGGCCACCCTGCCCACCACAACGCCGGCTGTTTCGAGAGGGCAGGGCTGCATCAGGCGCCTCTCCACCGTCATCCAATGTGCGACGTTTGGCGCATGCGCCACGGTTTGGCCACCACGGAGCCCGACATGGCTGCCTTCCCTGAGTTTTAACTCCCCCCAATCTCGCACGCCACCCTTTCAGGCCGATTTTTGGAAAGAATGCCCTAGTCATGCATTCTTTCAAAAAATCGGGACTTTTTAGAGGACGGGCGGGACATGGGACAAATCATTAAAAAGCAGGTCTATCCCGCCAAAATCGGGACGTCTGGTCACCTTATGCATGCGCTCACGTGCAATGCTTCTGCGCATGCTTCTGCGCAGAAGCATGCGCAGAAGCATCCCTGGCAGGTGGGCAGAGCCTCCCACCACCATCGCTACCAGTTCGCCGAACGGGGCCAAACCGGGAGCAACCCACCGCTGGTACGAAGGCTCGAGAAGGGTGAAAAACAGGCCTACCGGAAGTTCAGGAAGGCCAGAAACAGGCCAGTTTCTGGCCTTCTTGAACTTCCGGTAGGCCCGTTTCCAGCCTCCAGAGGGCCTCTGGAGCCTGGGGAGGCCGTTTTTGCCCTCCCGGAGGCTCAAAAAAAGCCTCCGAAGCCCGAGGAGGACAAAAACGCCCCCCCCACCATGGTGCAGGAGGCCGACTAGGCCACACCCACCATGGCCATGACCACCCAGCAACCGGGCAGAGAACCCCTTGCTAAAAATTTTGAAGCCCACCCCTGATTGTGGTTCTATGTGGTGGATTACTTGCATTGGAGAATTTCAGACTCCGTGTTATTAGCCCAATTTTCTTTTTCCTTACCCTAAAGTAGCTTCAAGGAGCTTGCTTAACACCCCCCACCCTTCATTAATATTCAGGCTGTAATCTCGTTTCCTTTGATGTTTTCCCATGTTTTGCTGCAACCGCTATTGTAGTTCTGAAGGCAGGGTCTCTCAGCCCCCCTCCACCCTCCTCCTTTTCCCTCCCCACCTCACCCCATTCCTCACCCCGCTTTCCCGCACGGCATCTTCTGTCCCAGGACACCACTAATAAAACAAGACGGGTGCTAAGGGAATAGCATCTGTAGTCATCTGTATTCATCTTTCTGCATGCATTTTTAGACTAATGAAGAGATAACACAATGCCATCTTTCAACTCTGCAGTAGCGTTCAAAGAAACAACACGGAAAAATTTCCCTTGTAAATTAAAGCCAAAATGGTTTTGTTCTTGAAAATATTGGGGTGTTTGGAGCAGGGCGGGTTCCTCTTACCTGGCTACCGGTGCGCTGCGTGCGCATCATCACATTTTGCATGCGCGCACGCTTGCTACGTGCACGCATCCCCTTGCGCGATTTTGCTTCCGCGCATGCGCAAGAAGCAAAAAACCACCAAAATCTTGCGAGGGGATGCATGCGTGCATGAGTAATTTCGGCGATGTTTTGCTTCCACGGATGCAATGTAGATGTAGATGTAGATGTAGATGTAGATGTAGATGTAGATGTAGATGTAGATATAGATGATGTAGATGTAGATATAGATGATGTAGATGTAGATGTAGATGTAGATGTAGATGTAGATGTAGATGTAGATGTAGATGTAGATGATGTAGATATAGATGTAGATATAGATATTGATATTGATATTGATATTGATATTGATATAGATGATGTAGATGTAGATGTAGATGTAGATGTAGATGTAGATGTAGATGTAGATATAGATATAGATATAGATGATGTAGATGTAGATATATAGATATAGATATAGATAGATATAGATACAGTATGTAGATGTAGATGTAGAGATATAGATATAGAGATAGAGATAGAGATAGAGATAGAGATAGAGATAGAGATAGAGATAGAGATAGAGATAGAGATAGAGATAGATAGATATAGATATAGATATCTATCTCTATCTCTATCTCTATATCTCTACATCTACATCTACATACTGTATCTATATCTATCTATATCTATATCTATATCGATATCGATATCGATATCGATATCGATATAGATATAGATATAGATATAGATATAGATATAGATATAGATATAGATATAGATATAGATATAGATATAGATATAGATAGATATATTGTGGCGACCAAAACTGGATGCAATATTCCAAGTGTGGTCCTACCGAAGGATTATAAAGTGGTACTAACACTTCACATGATCACCTGAAGCACAATACTGGGACACTTATGCGTGTGTGTGTGTGTATCAAAAGAATGCAAAAAAAAAAGGCACCTTGACTTTTTGACTCCTTTCCCTTTTCTGCCTCAGTTTATTTAATGGCATCCATTAGAATTAAATCAAGGCTAGAGCGAGACAAGGATTTTGAATGAATGGTTGCTTGTTCAAAATGTGTTACGTCATCCAGGCGGTTAAAATGTCTCTTCTGCAGTGGCCATTTTGTATGTGTTGATTGTATATCAGATGCCTCCTATTGCCTTTCATGGGTCCCCATTTAAAATGATCTTAGACTTCCCCGGTTTTCTTAAGTCAAATCCAAAATGATGTGAACGTAAGCACGGTTTTATGTTCTGAATGGGTGTGAAAGAGACAAAATCTGTGTTTAAACACAGAACCATACACAGGCATCCACACTGCGAATAAACAATGACCTTTTACATCTTAGTTTTCCTCCTCTTCCCTAAACGGATGATTAGCCAGAATTGGAAATCAGGGTAGCGTTTATTCATACGCTGTGTTTTATTTGATAAACGTCGACGTATGTAAATACAGATTTCTCTCTCTTTTTTTTACAGTCGCTGAAACAAATGCAAAAAAACCACATTTATTAGCATAGAGATGAGTTTAATCAAATCAGTGGCGAGTACAAATTAGCCACAGGAAATGTAATGAGCTGGGAATTAATTAGCGGCATAATGATAATAACTTCGCCTGCTGATTACTTAGTGGCCAAGGCAATCCCCAAAGGCTTTCCTTGTGTTCCTTCAACAGCTGATCTTTTCTGTTGCGAGGGCTCTGGAGTGGAAGGGGACAGTTGAGAGCCTCCGTAGAGAAAAGGGGAAAGGTGAGGGGTGGGAGGAAACCAGAGGAAGAGACAGCGGACAGAAGACAGGAAGTAAAATGAGGCTTTCACCTTTTAATTGGCAAATCCGGCAACTTTTGCTGATTTAGACGATGACGTCTCCTCCTCCTCTTCCTCCTCCTCGTAAACCCCACTCCCTTCTAGCACTGATGATGTTACCTAGTTGGGTAATGAAACGTCTGCAGCAGCAGTGGGTTGCTACCGGTTCAGCCCGGTTTGGCGAACCGGTAGCGACGGCGGGAGGCTCCGCCCACCTGCCCGGGATGCTTCTGCGAACCGGTAGCGACGAGTTTTAGAACCCACTACTGGTCTGCAAGAAAACAACCAAGCTCAGAGGGCACCAAGGATTCCACAGTCCTCCTCCTCCTCCTCCTCCTCCTCCTCCTCCTCCTCCTCCTCCTCCTCTTAGCAGGTAAGAGCTCTGAATTAAGGCTTCAAGAAACAGGTCAGCTTCACTCTTCTACACGAGATCCTGAGAAACCCTTGAGATGAAATACAGGTAATCCTCGACTTACAACAGTTTGTTTAGTGACCGTTCAAAATTACAACAGCACTAAAAAAATGTGACTTCTGACCATTTTCCAAAGTTACGACCTTTCCAGCGTCCCCACGGTCATGTGATCAAAATTCAGATGCTTGGCAACCGGTTCATATTTATGACCGTTGTTGTGTCCCAAGGTCGTGGGATTCCACTTTTGCGACCTTCTGACAAGCAAAGTCAATGGGGGAGCCAGATTCACTTCACAACACTAACTTAACAGCTTCAATGATTCACTTAACAGGTGTGGCAAGAAAGGTCGTAAAATGGAGCAAAATCCACTTAACAACTGTCTTGCTCCGCAATAGAAGGTTTGTGTTCAGTTGTGGTCATAAGTCAAGGACTACCTAAATTGACCTGCAGGACAAGAAACGACGAATGGAAACTGATCAAGGAGAGAAGCGGCCTAGAACTGAGGAGAAATTTCCTGACAGTGGGAACAATTAACCAGTGGAACAGCTTGCCTCCAGAAGTTGTGAATGTTCCAACACTGGAAGTTTTTAAGAAGAGATTGGACACCCATTTGTCTGAAATGGTATAGAGTTTCCTGCTTGAGGAAGAGGCAAAACTAGAAGTCCTCCAAGGTCCCTTCTGTTATTCTGTTATTCTGTTATTCTGTTATTCTGTTATTCTGTTATTTATTTATTTATTTATTTATTTATTTATTTATTTATTTATTTATTTATTTATTTATTTATTTATTTATTTTTCATTCATTCATTCATTCATTCATTCATTCATTTATTACCATATTTTCGGAGTATAAGACGCAACTTTTCCCTCCCTATAAGAGGCTGAAAATTTGGGTGCGTCTTATATTCTGAATGTAGCTTTTTCGAAGCTTTTCTTTTTCAGCCCTAACGAGGTGCTAACGATCTTCCCAGCTTCCTACTCTGTCCGAAGAAGTTTTTTTCCAGCCCTAAGTCTTTGCAGGCTTGTTTTCATTCCTACTCCCTCTGAAAAAGGTTTTTTCAGCCCTAACCAGGGGATAAAATAATGTGCTGAAGCTGAACAGACTAAGGACGCTAGCCAGATGAATACCTGGTAAGCAGATTGTTTTCCCCTATTTTCCTCCCCCAAAACTAAGGTGCGTCTTATACTCCGAACAATGTGGTATTTTGTTTGTCAAACATGTACAAGATAGCAGGTATATGTATAAACATAAACATATACATAGTAAGTACAGATAAATGGGAACTGTAGGACAGGAATGGTAGGCACGCTGGTGCGCTTATGCACGCCCCTTACAGACCTCCTAGGAATGGGTGAGGTCAACAGTAGTCAGTCTAAGGTTAAAGTTTTGGGGGTTTGGGGAAGAAACTAGAGTCAGGTAGTGTATTCCAGGTATTGACCACTCTGTTGCTGAAGTCGTATTTTCTGCAATCAACTTTGGAGCCGTTTACCTTAAGTTTATATCTATTGCGTGCTCGTGTATTGTTGCAGTTGAAGCTAAAGTAGTCATTGACAGGTAGGATATTGTTGCAGATAATTTTATGAAATTATACGCTTAGGTCATATTGAAGGCGGCATAGTTCTAAATTGTGTAAGCCCAAAATTACAAGTCTGGTGGTATAAGGTATTTTGTTGCAAGCAGAAGAGTTATTCTGACTTGTTGCATCAGGCCCATCTTCTTCCATCTGTACAAAAGGGTTGTTTGCTGTAGATTTTATTTGCCGGTCTCATGGTTGAGCATCCCTTGAGAGCTTCTCCCTCACAGGCATGGTTGTGTCATTTGTAGTTAACTGTCTCGACAGCAGCCATAGTGTGAATAACAAACTGAGGTCCACCTTCAGCCACCGGCCTGTTCTTAGCATCTGCTGGGACCGACACGTCCTCTCACTGGTTCAATTAATCTGTTTTATTCCAACACTACGGGAACTCCATGTTTTCCCCATCCAGCGGACACAGCCGGGAGGGTTCATTTGAAAACAAAGCAGATTGGAGCATTTTAGGTTATTCGGCTATGTGGCCAGCAGGACGGTGTCTCGTTGCCTCTGGGACATCACTTTTGCAATGCTGGACTTTGTGGGAAGGAGAGAGGAAAAATTGGCTTCTGCTGTGGTGGCAGAAAATAGGAGACGTGCAAATTAACTGTTTTGACGCCAGCGGTGATCAAAGATGGAGGAAAGCCGTGATCCAGCTTTGAATTTATTCCTGGCTAGTTAGCCTCAATATGGCAGTCACAAGCCAAAGTGCAACATTATAAAACCCATACTGGATCCAGTCTGAGGCCAAACTAATCTGCTGTCATACATCACCAAGCAGTTGATGGGATCCATTTGGAAAGTTCATAAGCCTTGTCTGGAATAGAATAGAATAGAATAGAATAGAATAGAATAGAATAGAATAGAATAGAATAGAATAGAATAGAATAGAATAGAATAGAATAGAATAGAATAGAGTTGGAAGGGACCTTGGAGGTCTTCTAGTCCAACCCCCTGCTTAGGCAGGAAACCCTACATCACTTCAGACAAATGTTTATACAATCTCTTCTTAAAAACTTCCAGTGTTGGAGAATTCACAACTTCTGAAGGCAAGTTGTTCCACTGGTTAATTGTTCTAACTGTCAGGAAATTTCTCCTTAGTTCTAGGTTGCTTCTCTCCTTGATTAGTATTTGTATTTGTTTATTTGTCAAGCATATATGATTATAAGCAAAGTATAAACAGTAAAACATGATTGAATATATATGTAAAAGTACAAGCATGAATAAGAGTAAAATAGTTTCCATCCGTTCCATTCTTGTCCTGCCCTCAGGTGCTTTGGAGAATAGCTTGACTCCCTCTTGTTTGTGGCAGCCCCTCAGATATTGGAACACTGATATCATGTCACCCTTAGTCCTTCTTTTCACTAGACCAGACATATCCAATTCCTGCAACCGTTCTTATGTTTTAGCCTCCAGCCCCTTAATCATCTTTGTTGCTCTTCTCTGCACTCTTTCCAGAGTCCCAACATCTTTTTTTGTATTGTGATTGAAATTAGATGCAGTATTCCAAGTGTGGTCTTACCAAAGTCTTATAAAGCGGATGTCAGCCTTCCGAGTAATGCACCCATTGAAAGCAGAACTCTGAGGCAGGTATATTCCTCAAAGAACATGTTTATTGGATACATCATATTGGCACAGCCAGTGAAAACCAACTCTGAAAGTTCCCGTGGTTTTCACCTAATTGAAAGAGTAAAACTTTCCCCCTCCCAGGTGTCACCAGTCACATTGTCCAATGAATATAGCCGGCAGGCTCCTCTCCTCCTTCACCAGCCACCCGTTACGATGACCTTGGTTCCCACAGGAAAACTTTTTATTTTGACTGTTAGCTGGGCTATCTACTTCCCCCCTCCCTTCCTTTTCTTAGGCTTCTTGGAAACTATGAGGCAGCACAATATGGCTTCCGCCAGGTTCGCTTCATAATTGACAGTGCTAGTGTTATTTCTCGTGATCTTGATTCTATCCCCCTGGGTTAATGCAGCCTAGAATTGCATTGGCTTTTTCGGCTTGACTCCCTCTTCTTTGTGGCAACCCCTGAAGTATTGGAACACTGCTATCATGTCACCCCCTAGTCTTTCTTTCTTATTAGACTAGACATGCCCAATTCCACCAACCGTTCTTTATATGTTTTAGCCTCCCGTCCCCTAATCATCTTTGTTGCTCTTCTCTGCACTCTTTCTAGAATCTCAACATCTTTTTTTACATCATGGCGACCAAAACCGGATGCAGTATTTCAAGTGTGGCCTTACTTAGGCATAAACATCTGTCCACCATTTGACACAAATTAAAAAATCAAATCAAATGTATTAATGTTTGTTGCAGAAAAATCAATTTCCAGAAGCACACACAGATGACTGATTCAGCTAGATTCAATAACTTCTTTATAAACATAATAATATATATATTTACAATACCACAAGTAGAATTCTTCTTCAATCAGTTACAGGTAAACACAAGCAGGAGAGTTAGTTTCATTTCAGCAGAGTTCAAAGTGGAAGAGTACAGAGAGGAGAGTGCAGAGAGCAGAGTGGACCCAGCCTTAAGCTTAAATTCCAGTTTCGATTCTCTGCACAGACTCAGAAATGGTTAGCTCCCATTGGCTGACTTAGTTGCTATGCCTATTCATTGGCTGACCTTGTTACCACTGTTTCTCCCAGTTCATGAATATCTTAACAATTTTTTTAAAAAAATAAGTTTGAATAGTGGATATGGCAGTACCTGGCTAGAGCAGAAGAGAAGAGAAAGAACTGAAAAAAATAACAGAATACAAAGATCTGCAAATAGGAACAGAATGACTGTGGCAGAAGCAAGGCAAGGTAGTATCAAGTGTACGGCTAGTCCTCAACTTATGACCACAATTGAGTCCAAAATTTCTATTGGCAAGGGAGATGTTAAGTGAGTTTTGTCCCATTTTACAACCTTTCTTGTAACAGTTGTTAAGCAAATCACTGCCGTTGTTAAGTTAGTAACATGGTTGTTAAGTGAATCTGGACTTTGCTTGTCAGAAGGTCTCAAAAGAGGATCACATAACCTAGGGACAGTAACTGTCATAAATATGAACTAGTTGCCAAGTGTGGGATGCTAAAACGGTCGTAAGTGTGAAAAACATTCATAAGTCACTTTTTTCAGCGCCGTTGTAACTTTGAATGGTCACTAAATGAAGTGTTGCAAGTCAATATAAATTCAACATGAAAATAATTTGTCGTGAAAGTGACTGCCTGCAAAAGGCTCCTGGATTGGGGCTGAAAGGTAAAAGCGGAAGCAAGTATGCTCCGTCCCATACAGTGGTGGGTTCCTACCGGTGCGGTCCACTCTATAGCACCGGTAGTGGTCCGCTGGTGATGTCACAGTACCGGTGCGGTCGATTGCTGGTGCCTGGGTGCCACCATTTTTTTAAAAAAAAATTTAAATTTTTAAAAAAAATTTCTTCTGCACATGCCCAGAAGCCGAGCTTCCGGCACTGCGCATGCGCTGCCTTCCTATCCCACAGTGAGTCCAAGCAGGGGAGGATGGCTGAGGGAGCGCGTGCGACGCTCAAAGAACGGGATGCAGGAGCTATCTCCATTCCCCTCCCTTCAGCAGTCCAAGAAGCCACGAACGCCAGTAATGATCCCTGGCATTTTCACACGTTCGAGGCTTCTCGAGCTGCTGAGGGGGGGGAACAGGTGGCAGGAGCCTAGGATCATCGAATGGGGAGAAGCATTCAGGCCGGACGGAGCCTCCTAGAAGAACCGCTGCCGCGGTCTTGCTGCTCCCGCTGTGGGGGGCTGTGTTGCGGGTGGGCAATGCCCCCCCACTTCTCCGGCTGCTGCCAAGCTCCCGAGGCCCACGCCCATCGGTCACATGGCTGGCAAGCCACACCCACAAAATAAGCCACGCCCACAGAGTGGTAGTAAAAAAATTAGGAACCCACTCCTGGTCCCATATTTGGGTAGACCAGGTTGCCCTGATAGACTGGTCTCACCTGAAAAAAACACTTAACATCTAACATTCCAAACAGGGAAGGTATGCATGAAGAATTACCGGTCAGAGATTGTTCAGAGAAAATGTCAGATGTCAACCATCAAGAGAGCAATCTTTGATATAGGAAGTCCTCTTTTTAAACCCATTTGTTTTTAGGACCGCTCAAAGTTTAGAACGGCACTGAACAAAGTGACTGATTACCGTTTTTCACACTTACGACCGTCGCGGCATCCGCGTGGTCACCTGATGAAAATTTGGATGCTTGACAACTGGCATGGATTCTGTTGCTAAGTGAGACGGTTGTTCAGTGAATGTTTATTTATTTATTTATTTATTTGGGAATTCTTCGCCCTACTCCCCAAGGACTCAGGGCGGCGTACAGTATTTTAAAGAACACCAAACAATAAAATCATTAAAAACATTTTTTAAAAAGTTTTAAAAAGATACACAACACCATGCATACATGGGGGAGGCCTCAGATGTAAAATTGTCTCAGAACCCTGCCTGCAGGAAGAGCCATGTCTTAATGGCTTTTCGGAAGGCCAGCAAGGTGGGGATGATTCGGATCTCTGGGGAAAGTTGGTTCCAGAGAACAGGGCCCCTTACAAAGAAGGCCCTCCCCCTAGGCCCCACCAGTCGGCATTGTTTGGCTGATGGGACCTGGAGGAGACCCCCTCTGTGGGACCTGACCAGTCGAAGGGAAGTATGAGGTAGAATGCGGTCCCGGAGGTAACCTGGTCCTAAGCCATGTAGGGCTTTAAAGATGATGATCAACACCTTGAATTGTACCCGGAGACCAATGGGCAGCCAATGCAACTGGCGGAGTATGGGTGTTACGTGGGTGTATCTTGAAACACCCACCACAGCACGCGCAGCCGCATTTTGCACCAATTGTAGTCTCTGAATACTCTTCAAGGGTAGCCCCATGTAGAGCGCATTACAGTAGTCCAATTGGGAGGTGATAAGGGCATGAGTGTCCCCATTTTACGAGTGAATCACAGCGGTTGATGTTAGTAACCCGGTTGTTAAGGGAATTGGGCTTTCCCCTTGGTTTCGCTTGTCAGAAGGTCGCAAACGGTGATCCCAGGACCCTGGGCCCCTGCAACCGTCATAAATATGAGTCAGTTGCCAAGCGTCCCATTTTTAATCATGTGACCATGGGGCTGCTGCAATGCTCATAAGTGTGAAAATGTCCCTAAGGGCAGTTTCAACTTCACTGTCACCGGGTTAATGATTTTCACAATGGGGAAATCAGTGCTGTTCTAATTTGAATGGTCACTAAGTGAACTGTTGTAAGTGGAGGACTGCCTGTAAAGTTAGAAAGCTCTTTCCAGATCCTCCAACCACTTGATCATTCTGGTATGGAAAGGAGCAGGAGATCAAATGACCTAAGTGCCAAAGCCCACTGCAACAACATCGCCAAAAAGGCTTCAAGAGTTATTAACCTAATCTTACGTAGCTTCTTCTCCGGTAATATCACACTACTAACCAGAGCATACAAAACATTCGCCAGACCAATCCTCGAATACAGCTCATCTGTCTGGAACCCACACCGCATATCGGACATAAATACATTAGAAAGTGTCCCAAGATACTTTACAAGAAGAGTCCTCCACTCCTCTACTCGCAACAGAATACCTTACGCAACCAGACTTGAAATCCTGGGCTTAGAAAGCTTAGAACTACATCGCCTTCATCACGACCTAAGCGTAACTCATAAAATTATCTGCTACAACGTCCTTCCTGTCAATGACTACTTCAGCTTCAACCACAACAATACACGAGCACATAACAGATACAAACTCAAAGTGAACCGCTCCAAACTTGACTGTAGAAAATGTGACTTTAGCAACAGAGTGGTAAATGCCTAGAACTCACTACCTGACCCAAAACTTTACCCTCAGACTGGCCACTGTTGACCTCACCCGATTCCTAAGAGGTCAGTAAGGGGCGTGCATAAGTGCACCAGTGTGCCTACCATCCCTGTCCTAATGTTCCCTCTTATCAGTACCAATCTTATGTACATAAACAATGTTACATCTATGTATATTACTAACACGTACTTGACAAAATAAATAAATAAAATAAAATAAATAAATATATCCTGTGATCACCTGTAGGCAGGCTCTAATGAATAGCAGAGCTGATATGAGCCATTAAAAATGAAATTCTGTTGCCGTGGTGGCCCAGTGGTTAGAATGCAGTAATGCAGGCTATTCTGCTGTCTGCCAAAAGTTAGATCCTCACCAGGCTCAAGGTTGACTCAGCCTTCCATCCTTCCAAGGTCGGTAAAATGAGGACCCAGATTTTTGGGGAGCAGTATGCTGACTCCGTAAACCACTTAGAGAGGGCTGTAAACATCAGCAAAATCTACTTACCTTTCTTACCGGTTCGGAAGTGCATGCTTCGCACTCTTTTTCACCCCCGCTCCACTCATGCGTGCGCTTTTTTACCCTCTGCGCATGTGCAGAATGCTTTGCGCATGCGCAGAGGGTTAAAAAAAGAAAATGGCGGCATCCGGGCAGGTGGGCAGAGCCTTGCGCTGCTGCTGCTACTGGTTCTCCGAACCACTGGCGCCCATTGCTACCAGTATGCCCAAACCAGGCCAAACCGGTAGCATTTCACCCCTGGCTGTAAAGCACTGTAAAGTAGTATATAAGCAGAGGTGGGTTCCTGCCGGAGCTGTCCTGTACAAAGCTCCGGTAGGGAGCGGCCGATTGCGCAATTTGCGCACGACCGCTCCGGAGCCCTCTCCGCTGGTCCGTCGCGCGCATCGCCATCTTTTTCGGTGAATTTTTGGCCGATTTTGTTTCTGCGCATGCGCGGAAGCAAAATCTTGCAGAAATCTTGCAAGGGAATGCGCGCATGAGAGAGATTTCAGCGAGATTTTGCTTCCTTGCATGCGCAGAAGCAAAATTGCGCAAGGGGGCATGCGTGCATAGCGAGCATGCGCGCGCCCAAATTGTGGAGATGCGCGCACAGCGCACCGGCACCAGTAAGTAAGCAACCCGCCCCTGTATATACCGTGTTTCCCCAAAATAAGACCCAGTCTTATTTTCTTTTCGGGCACCAAAATAAGCACCAGGTCTTATTTTCAGGGGATGTCTTACCTGCTTATGTCAGAAAATTATAATAGACTCCTGAAAACTTGGCAGAGATTCTAACTCTGCCCTCTTATATTAAAGAAAATTAAGCTGAGACAATCTTAGCAATAGCAATAGCACTTAGCACTTAGACTTATATACCGCTTCATAGTGCTTTACAGCCCTCTCTAAGCGGTTTACAGAGTTCAGCATATTGCCCCCAACAATCTGGGTCCTCATTTTACCCACCTCGGAAGGATGGAAGGCTGAGTCAACCTTGAGCCGGTGAGATTTGAACAGCTGAACTGCTGAACTAGTCAGCTGAAGTAAGTTGCAGTGCTGCTTTTAACCACTGCGCCACCTCGGCTCCTATCTTGATTTTTCTTCACCCTCTCCTCTCTATCTAAGCTAATGTTGGCCTAATGTTTGTTGAATTATTTCTTCAAGGCCAACTCCACATTCTTCTACAGATAGTCCTTAGCTTACCAGCACAATTGCGACCAGAATTTCCACTGTTAAGCAAAGCGGCTGTTAAATGAGTTATGCCAGATTTAATGTCCTCCTTTTTTTTAACCATGGTTGTTCAGCGGATCATTGCAGTTAAGGAAGTCACAGGTTGTTAAGTGAATCCGGCTCACCTCATTGACGTTGCTTATTGGAAGCTGGCTGGGAAGGTTGGAAATAGTGATAAAGTGATCCTCAGATGGACAACGGAATAACAGAATCACAGAATTGGAAGGGACCTTGGAGGTCTTCTAGTCCAACCCCCTGCTCAGGCAGGAAGCCCTATATCATTTCAGACAAATGGCCGTCCAATATCTTCTAAAAAACCTCCAGTGTTGGAGAATCCATAAATTCTGGAGGCAAGTCCTTTCACTGATTCATTGTTCTCACTGTCAGGAAATTTCTCCTTAGTTCCAAGTTGCTTCTCTCCTTGTTTAGTTTCCATCCGTTGTTTCTTGTCCTGCCCTCAGGTGCTTTGGAGAATAAGTTGACCCTCCCTCTTCTTTGTAGCAGCCCCTGAGATATTGGAAGACTGCTATCATGTCATCCCTGGTCCTTCTTTTCATTAAACTAGACCAGGGATGGCGAACCTATGACACGCGTGCCACAGGTGGCACGTGGAGCCATATCTGCTGGCACGCGAGCTGTTGCCCTAGCTCAGTTCCAGTGTGCATGTGCGCACCGGCCAGCTGGTTTTTGGCTCACGCGGGGGCTCTGGGAGGGCATTTTAGGCTTCCAGAGGGTCTCTGGGGAGGCGGGGGGGCGTTTTTGCCCTCCCCAGGCTCCAGGGAAGCCTCTGGAAACTGGGGAGGGCAAAAAACGGGCCTACTGGGGCCCACCGGAAGTCGGGAAATGGGCCGTTTCCATCCTCCAGAGGACCTCTGCGGCTGCAGGGGAGGCTGTTTTCGCCCTCCCCAGGCATTGAATTAAGGGTGTGGGCACTCGCCCGTGCATGATAGCGCACGCACACGCACTTTTGGCACCCGAGGGAAAAAAGGTTCACCATCACTGAACTAGACATACCTAATAATTTCTGCAACCATTCATCGTATGTTTTAGCCTCCAGTCCCCTAATCATCTTGTCCTTGTTATTGTTCTTAAGGCCAGGATTTTAGGCCTCGTGGCAGTGAAATCGGGTTGCAGGGCTGGTGGGCAATGATGCCAAAGAACCTTCCAAAGTCCTTTTGTGTGTCCAGAGCTTCCTGCATCAAAGGCAAGCCAAGCGACGAGGAGGTGGCCTTGCCTGTGACAATATGGAAGTGTGAAGGGCTTAATGATGCCGCTGGTGCCATTTTAAATAGGGCACTAATAGTGCCAATTCACAAAGCCCTGTCCTGCCCTTCTGTTAGTGACAGCAAATCAGTCAGTAATTACAGAGTAATTACTCTGAAGCAAGCCGGCTGCTTTGAAAGAGGAGGCATTAAGGAGCCACTGGGACTGCAGAGGCTCACCGTGCAGTGAATTGACAAAAAAAAATATGAATAAATAAAACAGCAGAAAGTTTAAGGCCAAAGGGGAAGGCAGGAAGGAAAAAGAAAAGTTTCAGGCTCTCTCTCTCTCTCTCGCATCTCCTCTCTCTCTCTCTCTCGTCTCGAGTCGTCGCTCTCTCTCTCTCTCTCTCTCTGTGTGTGTGTGTGTGTCTGTCTGTCTGTCTGTCTGTCTGTCTGTCTATCATCTATCTGTCTCCAACCATCCATCCATCCATCCATCCATCCTTGTGTATGGCTCTAAATCAGTGGTTTCCTTTCCTTCCTCTTCCTTTCCTCCTTTCCTTTCTTTCCTTTCCTTTCCTCTTTCCTTCCTTTCCTTTCTTTTCCCTTCCTTTTCCTTTCCTTTCCTTCCTTTCCTCTTGCCTTTCCTTTCCTTTCCTTTCCTCTTTCCTTTCCTTTCCTTTCCTTTCCTCCTTTCCTTTCCTTTTCTTTCCTTTCCTCTTTCCTTTCCTTTTCCTTTCCTTTCCTCCTTTCCTTTCCTTTTCTTTCCTTTCCTCTTTCCTTTCCTTTCCTTTCCTTTTCCCTCCTTTCCTTTCCTTTTCTTTCCTTTCCTCTTTCCTTTCCTTTCCTTTCCTTTCCTCCTTTCCTTTCCTTTTCTTTCCTTTCCGGCCTTTTCCTTTCCTTTCCTTTCCTTTCCTTTCCTCCTTTCCTTTCCTTTCCTCCTTTCCTTTCCTTTCCTCCTTTCCTTTCCTTTCCTCTATCCTTTCCTCTCCTTTCCTCTTTCCTTTCCTTTCCTTTCCTTTCCTCCTTTCCTTTTCTTTTCTTTTCTTTCCTCTTTCCTTTCCTTTCCTTTCCTTTCCTCTTTCCTTTCCTCTCCTTTCCTCTTCCTTTCCTTTCCTTTCCTTTCCTTTCCTTTCCTCCTTTCCTTTCCTCTTTCCTTTCCTCTTTCCTTTCCTTTCCTTTCCTTTCCTCCTTTCCTTTCCTTTTCTTTTCTTTCCTCTTTCCTTTCCTTTCCTTCCTTTCCTTTCCTCCTTTCCTTTTCTTTTCTTCCTTCCTCTTCCTTTCCTCTTTCCTTTCCTCTTTCCTTTCCTTTCCTTTCCTCCTTTTCTTTCCTTTCCTCTTTCCCTTTCCTTTCCTTTCCCTTTCCTTTCCTTTCCTTTCCTTTCCTCCTTTCCTTTCCTTTCCTTTACCTCTTTCTTTTCCTTTCCTTTCCTTTCCTTTCCTCCTTTCCTTTCCTTTCCTTTCCTTTCCTTTCCTTTCCTTTCCTTTCCTCTTCTCTTTCCTCTTTCCTTTCCTTTCCTTTCCTCCTTTCCCTTTCGTTTCCTTTCCTCTTTCCTTTCCTTTCCTTTCCTTTCCTCTTTCCTTTCCTTTCCTTTCCTCCTTTCCTTTCTTTTCCTCTTTCCTTTCTTTCTTTCCTTTCCTCTTCCTTTCCTTTCCTTTCCTTTCCTTCCTTTCCTTTCCTTTCTCCTCTTTCCCTTCCTCCTCGTTCCTTTCCTTTCCTTTCCTCCTTTTCCTTTCTCTTTCCTTTCCTCTTTCCTTTCCTTTCCTTTCCTTTCCTCTTTCCTTTCCTTTCCTTTCCTCCTTTCCTTTCTTTTCCTCTTTCCTTTCTTCTCCTTTCCTCTTTCCTTTTCCTTTCCTTTCCTTTCCTCCTTTCCTTTCTTTCCTTTCCTTCCTTTCCTTTCCTTTCCTCCTTATCTTTCCTTTTCCTTTCTCCTTTCCTTTCCTCCTTTCCTTTCCTTTCCTCTTTCCTTTCCCTTTCCTCCTTCTCCTTTCCTTCCTTTCCTTTCCTTCCTTTCCTCCTTTCCTTTCCTTTCCTTCCTTTCCTTTCCTCTCTTTCCTTTCCTTCCTCCTTTCCTTTCCTTTCCTCCTTTCCTTTCCTTTCCTCCCTTTCCTTTCCTTTCCTTTCCTTTCCTTTCCTCCCTTTCCTTTCCTTTCCTCCTTTCCTTTCCTTTCCTTTCCTTTTCCTTTCCTCCTTTCCTTTCCTTTCCTTTCCTTCCTTTTCCTTTCCTTTCCTTCCTTTCCTTTCCCTCTTTCCTCTTTCTTTCCTTCCTTTCCTTTCCTCCTTTCCTTTCCTTTCCTTTCCTTTCCTTCCTCTTTCCTTTCCTTTCCTCTTTCCTTTCCTCTTTCCTTTCCTTTCCTCCTTTTCTTTCCTTTCCTCTTTCCTTTCCTGTTCCTTCCTTTCCTCTTTCCTTTCCTTTCCTTTCCTTTTCCTTTTCCTTTCCTTTTCTTCCTTTCCTCTTTCCTCTTTCTTTCTCTTTCCTCTTTCCTCTTTCCTTTCCTTTCCTTTCCTCCTTTTCTTTCCTTTTC
>JALIGW010000144.1:28851-91351 GCA_023053685.1 Diadophis punctatus similis | reverse complement strand
TCCTTCCCTTTCCTTTCCTCCTTTCCTTTCCTTTCCTCCTTTCCTTTCCTTTCCTTTCCTTTCCTTTCCTCTTTCCTTTCCTCTTTCCTTTCCTTTCCTCCATTCCTTTCCTTTCCTCTTTCCTTTCCTTTCTTTCCTTTCCTCTTCCCTTTCCTTCCCTTCCCTTTCCTTTCCTCTTTCCTTTCCTTTCCTTTCCTTCCTTTCCCTTACCTTTCCTTTCCTTTCCTCTTTCTTTTCCTTTCCTTTCCTTTCCTCCTTTCCTTTCCTTTCCTCCTTTCCTTTCCTTTCCTTTCCTCTTTCCTTTCCTTTCCTTTCCTCCTTTCCTTTCTTTTCCTCTTTCCTTTCTTCCTCCTTTCCTCTTTCCTTCCTCTTTCCTTTCCTTTCCTTTCCTCCTTTCCTTTCCTTTCCTTTCCTTTCCTCCTTTCCTTTCTTTTCCTCTTTCCTTTCTTCTCCTTTCCTCTTCCTTTCCTTTCCTTTCCTTTCCTCCTTTCCTTTCCTTTCCTTTCCTCTTTCCTTTCCTCTTTCCTTTCCTTTCCTTTCCACTTTCCTTTCCTTTCCTTTCCTCCTTTCCTTTCGTTTCCTTTCCTCTTTCCTTTCCTCTTTCCTTTCCTTTCCTTTCCTCCTTTCCTTTCCTTTCCTCTTTCCTTTCCTTTCCTTTCCTCTTTCCTTTCGTTTCCTTTCCTTTCCTTTCCTTTCCTCCTTTCCTTTCGTTTCCTTTCCTCTTTCCTTTCCTCTTTCCTTCCTTTCCTTTCCTCCTTTCCTTTCGTTTCCTTTCCTCTTTCCTTTCTCTTTCCTTTCCTTTCCTTTCCTCCTTTCCTTTCCTTTCCTCTTTCCTTTCCTTTCCTTTCCTCTTTCCTTTCCTTTCCTTTCCTTTCCTTTCCTCCTTTCCTTTCTTTTCCTCTTTCCTTTCTTCTCCTTTCCTCTTTCCTTTCCTTTCCTTTCCTTTCCTCCTTTCCTTTCCTTTCCTTTCCTCTTTCCTTTCCTCTTTCCTTTCCTTTCCTTTCCTTTCCTTTCCTCTTTCCTTTCCTTTCCTTTCCTTTCCTTTCCTCCTTTCCTTTCGTTTCCTTCCTCTTTCCTTTCCTCTTCCTTTCCTTTCCTTTCCTCCTTTCCTTTCCTTTCCTTTCCTCTTTCCTTTCCTCTTTCCTTTCCTTTCCTTTCCTCCTTTCCTTCCTTTCCTCTTTCCTTTCCTTTCCTTTCCTCTTTCCTTTCCTTTCCTTTCCTTTCCTTTCCTCCTTTCCTTTCTTTTCCTCTTTCCTTTCTTCTCCTTTCCTCTTTCCTTTCCTTTCCTTTCCTTTCCTCCTTTCCTTTCCTTCCTTTCCTCTTTCCTTTCCTCTTTCCTTTCCTTTCCTTTCCTTTCCTCTTTCCTTTCCTTTCCTTTCCTTTCCTTTCCTCCTTTCCTTTCGTTTCCTTTCCTCTTTCCTTTCCTCTTTCCTTTCCTTTCCTTTCCTCCTTTCCTTTCCTTTCCTCTTTCCTTTCCTTTCCTTTCCTCTTTCCTTTCCTTTCCTTTCCTTTCCTTTCCTCCTTTCCTTTCTTTTCCTCTTCCTTTCTTCTCCTTTCCTCTTTCCTTTCCTTTCCTTTCCTTTCCTCCTTTCCTTTCCTTTCCTTTCCTCTTTCCTTTCCTCTTTCCTTTCCTTTTCTTTTCTTTCCTTTCCTCTTTCCTTTCCTTTCCTTTCCTCCTTTCCTTTCGTTTCCCTTCCTCTTTCCTTTCCTCTTTCCTTTCCTTTCCTTTCCTCCTTTCCTTTCCTTTCCTCTTTCCTTTCCTTTCCTTTCCTCTTTCCTTTCCTTTCCTTCCTTTCCTCCTTTCCTTTCTTTTCCTCTTTCCTTTCTTCTCCTTTCCTCTTTCCTTTCCTTTCCTTTCCTTTCCTCCTTTCCTTTCCTTTCCTTTCCTCTTTCCTTTCCTCTTTCCTTTCCTTTCCTCCTTTCCTTTCCTTTTCTTTTCTTTCCTTTCCTCTTTCCTTTCCTTTCCTCCTTTCCTTTCCTTTCCTCCTTTCCTTTCCTTTCCTCCTTTCCTTTCCTTTCCTCTTTCCTTTCCTCTCCTTTCCTCTTTCCTTTCCTTTCCTTTCCTTTCCTTTCCTTTCCTCCTTTCCTTTCCTCTTTCCTTTCCTCTTTCCTTTCCTTTCCTTTCCTCCTTTCCTTTCCTTTTCTTTCCTTTCCTCTTTCCTTTCCTTTCCTCCTTTCCTTTCCTTTCCTCCTTTCCTTTCCTTTCCTTTCCTCTTTCCTTTCCTTTCCTTTCCTTTCCTTTCCTTTCCTCCTTTCCTTTCCTTTCCTTCCCTTCCCTTCCCTTCCCTTCACTCCTCCTCTCTCTCCTCCTCTTCTGCTCTTCCTTTCCTTCTTCTCTCATTCTTATCCCTTTCTTCTCCCTCCACCGTGGGCTTCCAGTCCTTTTTATTTCTTTCAAGCCCTCCCCCCCCCAGGGAACCCTCCTCCAGCCATGCCTGACACCAAAGTACTATTTCACACACTCCGCTCCTTCACACATTTCAGCCTTTCAAGACCTCATTTTTCCCACTCCTGAAGCCTAACCTGAGAAATGCAATTGAAACACTTCCGTCCTATTGCCCGGGATTTATTAAAGAGCCAGCTGCCTTCGAACGGTGGTGTATCGAGTGACAAACAATGTAATGTGTGGATGGGATTGCTCCTCAGCCCTCTTGATGGATTCTCCTGTGCCTGAATAAAATCTTAAAACAGAAATTGTAAATCAATTCAGAACGTAATGGAGAGTTCATTACAGAGTTGAGTTTGAAACAGGACCCATTTCACCTATCACGAAGTGGCAAACTCCGGACGCGGAGTTGCTTCTACATGGACATTTATCAAGGAACGATGCCAGGCTGAGATTTTCAGGTGTATTATTTGTCTACCTGTGTCCCATTTGCAAAAATGCTCAGTGCTCCTATAAACTGAATTTTCATAGGAATTCGTCAAAGGTGGCAGAGCATTGGAAAACATGAGATTTATCGCCGTCTTCAGTTATTTATAAAAATAATAAAGGCAGGATATAAATAAATAACCATACACTTTTATTTATTAGATTTATAGTCCACCTTTATTACTTTATAACTAACTCAAGGCAGCAAACATATTTAATAGTCTTTCTTCCTTCTATTTCCCCCACAATGGAAATGGTTTGTGATAGATGGCTGGATTGGGCTGAGAAAGAGCGACTGGCCCAAAGTCACCCAGTTGGTTTTCATTCCTAAGGTTGGACTAGAACTCACAGTCTCCTGGTGATTGGTCCAAATTCACCCAGTTGACTTTCATGTCTAAGATGGGACTAGAACTCACAGTCTCCTGGTGATTGGTCCAAATTCACCCAGTTGGCTTTCATGTCTAAGATGGGACTAGAACTCACTGTCTCCTGGTGATTGGCCCAAAGTCACCCAGTTGGTTTTCATTCCTAAGGTTGGACTAGAACTCACAGTCTCCTGGTGATTGGCCCAAAGTCACCTAACTGGCTTTGATCCCTAAGACAGGACTAGAACTCACAGTCTCCTGTTGACTGGCCCAAAGTCAGCCAGTTGGCTTTCATGCCTGAGGCAGGACTAGAATGCACCGACTCCTGGTTTCTACTTGGCACCTGAAGCAGTACACCAAACTTCTTCTCTTTGATACACCTCAAGCAACTCTGGTGGTCTCCTGCTTTCCATAAAGTCCAATTGTCCAGTTTTGACTTTGGAAATCTACTTTTATTTTATTATTTTATTATTTTATTTTTTTATTTTTTATTATTGATTGATTGGTTGGTTGGTTGGTTGGTTGGTTGGTTGGTTGGTTGGTTGGTTGGTTGGTTGGTTGGTTGGTTGGTTGGTTGGTTGGTTGGTTTATTTATTTATTTATTTATTTATTTATTTATTTATTTATTTATTTATTTATTTATTTATTTATTTATTTATTTATTTATTTATTTATTTATTTATTTATTTATTTATTTATTTATTTATTTATTTATTTATTTATTAGTTCTTATATGCTGCCTAACTTCCGAGGGACTCAGGGCGGCTGTGGCTAGGGGGGCCTATGCACAGGTTCACCTGGTGCACCAATTGCGGCCATACTTGGAGAAGGAGGCTCTACTCACAGTCACTCATGCCCTTGTCACCTCCCAACTGGACTACTGCAATGCGCTCTACATGGGGCTACCCTTGAAGAGTATTCGGAGACTTCAGTTGGTGCAAAATGCGGCTGCGCGTGCTGTGGTGGGTGTGCCAAGGTACACCCATGTTACACCTATACTCCGCCAGCTGCATTGGTTGCCCATCAGTCTCCGGGTACAATTCAAGGTGTTGATCATCATCTTTAAAGCCCTGCATGGCTTAGGACCAGGTTACCTTCGGGATCGCATTCTGCCTCATACTTTCCTTCGACCGGTTAGGGCCCACAGAGTGGGTCTCCTCCAGGTCCCATCAGCCAAACAATGCCGACTGGCGGGGCCTAGGGGGAGGGCCTTCTCTGTGGGGGGCCCCGTGCTCTGGAACCAACTTCCCCCAGAGACCCGAACCATCCCCACCCTGCTGGCCTTCCGAAAAGCCGTCAAGACATGGCTCTTCCTGCAGGCAGGGGGGGAGACTAGTGCCACCTGAGCTCCCCCCCCCCCCCGATATGGCTGATGGTGAATATTTTTTAACTTTTTGTAAATTTTTAATTGCTGTTTTTAACTGTTGTTTATTATTAGTGTTCTCGTATAATTGCTGTATAATTGCTCGGGAGTAGGGTGGCATAGAAGAACCAATAATTAATAAATAAATAAATAAATAAATAAATAAATAAATAAATAAATAAATAAATAAATAAATAAATAAATAAATAAATAAATAAATAAATAAATAAATAAATAAATAAACAAACAAACAAATAAATAAACATAATATAAGAACAGTTAAAAACAATAATCATAAATTTTAAAAACTACAAAAATTAAAACACACCATATCTGTTTCACCCAGCCTGCAGGAAAAGCCATGTTTTTGACGGCTTTACAGAACGCCAGTAGGGTGGGGATAGTCCGGATCTCTCGGAGGGAGTTGGTTCCAAAGAGAAGGAGCTCCCACAGAGAAGGCTCTCCCCCACGGTCCTGCCAACCGGCATTGCTTGGTTGATGGGACCTGGAGGAGACCAACTCTGTGGGACCTAACTGGTCGTAGGGAGGTATGCGGTAGGATGCGGTCCCAAAGGTAACCTGGCCCTGAGCCATGTAGGGCTTTAAAGGTCAAAACCAACACCTTAAATTGCGTCCAGAGACTAATTGGCAGCCAATGCAGCTGGCGGAGAATAGGTGTTATGTGGGTGTATCTTGGGACACCCTTTTCCCCTTTCCTTTCAGCTGGAGTGCATTTCTTCTGTCCGGTGATTTTGCTCTTTATAGCTCATATCTCAATTTATGAATACATAGAAAAATGTACAGGGAATTGATGAGAGCCCAAAGAAGAACGGAGGCTGCAGACTCGTTTATCATGCATATGCATATTTTTCCTAGGGAAATATTTTGCTGTTGCAGGAGTCACAGTTCCCAAGACCAGGCGCTAATCTAGCAACATGCTTTGTCTATATGGAGATTCTCAGTCATCCAGGTCATAGTAGTCCCAAAGGTGCTTTGTCAAGAGGCAACTGGACTTTCTGGTTTTTCTTTGAAGACGTTTCGCTTCTCATCCAAGAAGCTTCTTCAGCTCAGAAGAAGCTTCTATAAAGCCTTGGTCAGACCACAACTAGAGTATTGCATCCAGTTTTGGTCACCACACTACAAAAAAGACATTGAAACCCTAGAGAAAGTGCAGAAGAGAGCAACCAGGATGATAAAGGGTCTGGAAAATAAAACATACAAAGAGCGGTTGCAGGAACTGAGCTTGGGCAGTCTGGCGAAGAGAAGGACCAGGGGTGACATGATAGCAGTGTTCCAATACTTGAGAGGATGCCACAGAGAGGAGGGGGTCAGGCTGTTCTCTATGGCACCAGAAAGCCAAACAAGGAATAACGGATAGAAGCTGACCAAGGAGAGATTCAACCTGGAAATGAGGGGAAACTTTCTGACGGTGAGAGCGATCAACCAGTGGAACAGCTTGCCAGCGGAGGTTGTGAGAGCCCCAACACTTGCGACCTTCAAGGGGAGACTGGACTGCCATCTGTCTCAAATGGTGTAGGAACTCCTGCTTGAGCAGGGGGTTGGACTAGATGACCTACAAGGTCCCTTCCAACTCTAATAATAAATCTAAAATCTAAAAACCAGAAAGTCCAGTTGCCTCTTGAAAAAAGCACCTTTGGGACAACATGCTTTGCTTGCTTTGGATTGAGCATTGGATACGAACACTGGGAATGCTGGATTAGATGATCTCTAAAGTCCCTTCCAATTGTACCATCTGCTGATGTGGGCAGTAACCCAAACTGTCATCTGCCACTTTGGGGGTAGACCGCTCATGAGCATGGAAGCATTGTTAATTTTGTGTAATTAATGATGTACAAATGTATGCAATCATTGTACAGGTAGCCTTCAATTTACAACCATTCATTTAGTGACTTGCAACTGCACCGAAAAAAGTGACTTATGACCATTTTTCACACTTATGACCATTGCAGCATCCCCATGGTCATGTGATCAAAACTCAGAGGCTTGGCAACTGAGGGTTGCAGTGTTCAAGGATCACGTGATCCCCTTTTGGGACCTTCTGACAAGCAAAATCAATGGGGAAGCCATTCACACTTTGACTTAGAAACAGGGGTCCCCAAACTTGGCAACTTTAAGACTTGTGGACTTCAATTTCCAGAAAACAACAACAACAACAACAAGAAAGTCCAGTTGCCTTTTGGAAAAGCATATTTGGATGTACAACTCTTCCAATTTTCAACCTTTTAGTGTCCGGTCATTGACTCAGCCTATAACCCTGTCATGGCTGATGTACTAGCATTGGAGATCTGATTTGTACGAAAGTGACATTTAAGAAATGTTGAGTCAGCTTGCAGATGATAGAAATGGGAGGCCACAGTCCCCACTTTAATCTGCCAGGGGTGTCTTATAGGGGTGTCCTCAGGGTGTGGTAAAGTCAAAATGGCAGCTGCGACATGTGATTGGAATCCTGCATATTTTTTTAATGTGCAATACACTTCATCTAGACCTTTTAAGTCATACTCGTGCATGCACAGTGCCAAAAATTCCAAAAAAAGCCAAAAAAAGCCAAAAACAAGATGGCACACGCATGCACAGTGCCAAAAAATAAAAAAAATAAAAAAATAAAAAAACAAGATGGCGGCACATGCACAGTGCAAGAAACTCAGTTTCTGCGCATGCAGAGAAGAAAAAAATCAGCAAATCACTGGAAAAAATTGGAAGAGCCAGTTTGGCCTAGTGGTTAAGACGCCATGCTGTAAACCAGGCGATTGTGAGTGTGAGCCAATCACCAGAAGACAATGAGTTCTAGTCCTGCCTTAGGCATGAAACCTAATTGGGTGACTTTGGGCCAATCACCAAGAGACTGAGAGTTCTAGTCCCACCTTTGGTCTGAAAGCTGGCTGGGTGACTTTGGGCCAATCACCAGGAGAAGGTGAGTTCTAGTTCTACCTTAGGTGTGAAAGCCAGCTGAGTGACTTTGGACCAGTCACTCTCCCCCACCCAGCCCATCTTAAAGAGTTGTTGCTATAGGGAAAATAGGAGAAGGAAGAAATTTTAGGCATGTTTGACAAGTTGAGTTATTTGTAGAAATGATAAAGGCGGGGAAGGGAAGGGAAGGAAGGGTAGGGAAGGGGGTAGGGTAGTAGTACAGGGGTGGGTTCTAACTTACCTCACCGCCGGTTCGCTTCCTCCCCCACCGTGTGCCGCACTTCGTGCACACGCGCATGCACAGTGCCAAACATTCCAAAAAATTCCAAAAAAAAGCCAAAAACAAGATGGCGGTGCATGCACAGTGCTGGAAACTGGGCTTCTGCGCATGCGCAGAAGAAAAAAATCAGCAAAAAAAATCCCTCCCAAAAAATTCAAAAAAAATTCCCAAAAAAAAATCCCAAAAAAAGATGGTGGCATCCACAGAGCGGTACTGACAGAACCGGCTCCGTGATATCACCAGCGGCTTGCTACCGGTTCTATAGAACCGGTGCGAACTGGGAGGAACCCACCTCTGGTAGGGTAGGGTAGGGTAGGGTAGGGTAGGGTAGGGTGGAAGGAAGGAAGGAAGGAAGGAAGGAAGGAAGGAAGGAAGGAAGGAAGGAAGGAAGGAAGGAAGGAAGGAAGGAAGGAAGGAAGGAAGGTAGGGAAGGGAAGGGAAGGGAAGGGAAGGGAAGGGAAGGGAAGGGAAGGGAAGGGAAGGGAAGGGAAGGGAAGGGAAGGGAAGTTAGGAAGAGTCAGATTTGGTTAGAATTTTGCGAGTTAGCATTTCAGGAAGGAAGGAAGGAAGGAAGGAAGGAAGGAAGGAAGGAAGGAAGGAAGGAAGGAAGGAAGGAAAGAGAGAGAGAGAAAGAGAGAAAGAAAGAAAGAAAGAAAGAAAGAAAGAAAGAAAGAAAGAAAGAAAGAAAGAAAGAAAGAAAGAAAGAAAGAAAGAAAGAAAGAAAGAAAGAAAGAAAGAAACCTCCTAGTAACTTAATTTTGGATGGTACAACCCAGCCCTCCAGTCCTGAGCTACATCTATTTCCTACCTGCCAGAGTGATTTAGGATAGTGCTTTTGCAATACTTGATTGCTAAAATATCCTTGTAAAAAAATGGTATTGACTATACAGTGAGCAATAAACAGAAGGCTGCAATGAAAGACAGGTGTAATTCATGTTTATTATACACTGAAAGTTTACAAGCTGAACTCATTGCTTTTATTACATATTGAAATTTTACAATCCTTGAAAGGCGGAAACTTTTTGAGTGATAAATAGAGTTTGCCTACATCCTGTAAGCCCCCCCCCCGCCTCCCACAACTTTGCAGTGCGATCTTCCCTCCTTCTTAGAGAGCACCCAGGTGGGAGCATGTCCTCTGGGGGTTTTGGATGCTCAAAGCACATTCATGGAGCTTGGGGCTTTTTTAAGAATGAAAAGCAAAATCAGGATATGTTGTTTGCAAAGAAATCTTTGCAAATTCTTAAATGGTTTCTTTGGAGCAAAATCAGAGTGTGGTAAAGGCTAGTTATAATTTCTGGTCTTTTTCTTCCAAGGTTGAACGGTGAAGATGTCATTAACCTACAGCAGTGATGGCGAACCTTTTTTGGTTTGCGTGCCAAAAGGGGGTGGGTGCACGCGCTAGCGCACGCACACGTGCCCACACCATTCCCTCTCCCCCCACGCATGCGCACAACCCCCCCACGCTGTCCCCTGCGCATGCGCACCCCCACCGCACCCCCGCGCAAAGGCCTTACCGAAGCCTGGGACAGTGAAAAACGGCAAAACGGGCAAACCGGAAGTTCGGAAAAACGCACTTCCGGTTTGCCCATTGGGCTGTTTTTTGCACTCTGGGGCTTCAGGAAGCTTCCCTGAACCCTCCGGAGTGCTAAAAACAGCCCAACAGCAAACTGGAAGTGCGTTTTCCGAACTTCCGGTTTGCCTGTTTCGACATTTTTCGCATTCCGGGACTTCAGGAAGCTTCCCTAAACCCTCCCGGATTGCGAAAAACAGCCCAACGGCAAACCGGAAGTGCGTTTTTCCAAACTTCCAGTTTGCCCGTGGAGCTGACAGGGTAACGTGCCATAGGTTCGCCATCACTGACCTACAGGGATGAGAAAACATTGAAAGCTAAGATTAGCCCTCAGCCGGCTTTCATTTTATTTATTTGATTATTTATTATTAAATAAATAAATATTATTTTACAAATAACTCAAAGTGGCAAATATATCCAACTTACCTCCCTCTTCCTATTTCCCCCAAAACAACAACCCTGTGAGGTGGCCTGGATTGAGAGAAAGTAATTGGCCCAAGGTTATCCAATTAGCTCTCATGGCTAAGGCAGGACTAGAACTCACCGTCTTCTGGTGATTGGCCCAAAATCAACCAACTGGGCTTTCATGCCTAAGGTGGGACTCGAACTCACCATCTCATGGTTTCTAGGCCAGAACCTTAACCACTGCAGGTAGTCCTTGACTTACAACCAAAACTGAACGCAAAATTTCTGCTGCTAAGCAGGGCAGTTGTTAAGTGAGCTTTGCCTCATTTTATGACCCTTTTTGCCATGGTTGTTAAGTGAACCACTGCAGTTATTAAGTGAACCACCTGGTCATCCCAATGGTGCTTTTTTTTTCAAGAGGCAACTGGGATGTCTTTATTTTTCCTTGAAGGTGTTTCACTTCTCCCATCCAAGAAACTTCCTCAGTTCTGCTCCAGCAGGAGACCTTAGACCATTTCAAACAAATGGTTGTCCAATCTCTTCTTCAAAAAAGTACCCTCATTGTCTGGAGGCAAGTCGTTCCACTGATTAATTGTGCTAACTATCAAGAAATGATGATGATAAATGAAAAATGATAACAAGGGCTGGAGGCTAAACCATACGAGGAACAATTGAGGGAACTAAGTATGCCTAGCCTATTAAAGAGAAGGATTAGAGGGGACATGATAACTGTCTTCCAGTACTTGAGGGGCTGTCACAGAAAACAGGGGATTGATTTATTCTCCAAAGCATCCGAGGGCAGGACAAGAAGTAAACGATGCAAGCTTGTTAAGGGAAGATGCAACCTAGACGTAATAGCAATAGCAATAGCACTTAGACTTATATACCACTTCACAATGCTTTACAGCTCTCTCTAAGCGGTTTACAGAGTTCAGCCTATTGCCCTCAACAATCTGGGCACTCATTTTACCCACCTCGGAAGCAGGGGCGGGTTCCTCTTACCTGCCTACCGGTGCGCTGCACGCGCATCATCACATTTTGCGTGGGCGCACGCTCGCTCGCTACGCGTGCATGTCCCCTCATGCGATTTTGCTTCCGTGCATGCGCAGGAAGCAAAAAATCACCGAAACCTTGCACGCGCGTGCATCCCCTCGCAAGATTTTGCTTCCGCGCATGCGCAGGAAGCAAAAAAAGGCCAGAAATTTGGGGGGAAAGATGGCACCGTGTGACAGACCGGCGAAGACGGCACCGGAGCTGTCGGGGTCAAATTGCGCAATTGGTGGGCCGCTACCGGAATGACAGAGTGGACCGCACTGGTAGGAACCCACCACTGCTCGGAAGGATGGAAGGCTTGCTTGGCTGACCACGAGGAATCCACAATTTCCACCTTAGGTCCGAAGCAAGCTCTCCCAAACGGCAGTAGGGACAACGGCCATTTTTGGAAGCCACAAACTCATCTCAAGCTACACTTTTTATACTTTTCTTCTCGCTGACATACACACTTCACAACTTCACTTCCTTGTTCTTTCTTACTGACCGTCACTTTCCGTAAACACCTGTGTACATTCGAAGTTCTCAGCCATTTGTTACTTTCAGTTCCTCATTTCCCACAGTTTCATTCTTCCTGTTCTAAATGTATCCTGCACAAGTTACACACTTTGCAGAAGCGTATCACACAAGTCAGCACAACAGAAACATTCCCAGTACATTTTGCAGTTGTGTTAGTTTAAAACTTTGGTTCCTTGAGGCCTACAAACAACCATCCAGGCCTTTTTCCTGTAACTTTTAAATGGGATATTTTCCTTTTCTCTCAGATACCTTACTAAATGACTTAATTACAAATTTTCTAGTCCTCGTTGTGGTTATAAGCCAGTGATGGCAAACCTTTTAGACACCGTGCCCAAACTGCGTGCACGCATGCCCAAACTGAAAGGTGCACACGCAAGGACATGTGCACATGTGTGCAGACATGTTCATGTGCAGACATGTGCATGCATGGACATGTGAACGCATGGTCATGCATGGACATGCACATCTGCTGGCATGTGCGTGCATGCGTGCGTGCATGCACAGCAGAGACCCAAAGACCAGATGGCCGGCAGGAGGCAGAGCATCCCAACATCAGCAGCACAGCAAGAGGTAAGATCTTTTTCTTTCGTGAGCTTCTGTTTCATTGTTTGCAGGGAAACAGAAGCTCACGAAAGAAACGCCATGGAGATCTGACCTGGGGCGACAGCGCACGTGCCAGCAGAGAGGGCTCTGTGTGCCACCTCTGGCATCCGGAGACTGCAATTAGTACAGAATGCAGCTGCGCGAGCTGTGGTGGGTGTGCCAAGATTAAGGTGACCAGACGTCCTGCTTTTGGCGGGACAGACACGCTTTTCAAGCATGTGTCCCGCGTCCCGCATTGTTTCCAAAAAGTCACGCTTTTTTTGGAAAGAATGCCCGGAAGTCTGGTCATCTTACCGTAGTAGCACCACCGCGCCTTTTGCAGTCATCCCAAGTCCAGGAGGCGTCCGCGGGACAGGCTCCCCCACAGCTGACCAGCCGCCACGCCTCCACTCCACTGAGAGGCAGGCCTGCGCGCCAGGAGATCATGGCTGCTACGGGGTGGCTCTGTCGTACTTGGCAAGGGATGAAAGAGACGAGCCGCGCCGCCTCGGTCGGTGCCATTGGCTGGGAACATGGCGCTGAACAGGAACCACTTGCCCGGTGGCAGGGTTGTCCCGCCCCACGGGGAAAGGTAACCGGAGGTGAAGATGTACTTGGCTAGCAAGGGGCGGCAGGAGGAAGAGTTGGGGGGAGGGTTGGGTATCCTTGGGGATCGCGAAACACAGGCGGAGCATTTCTATCAGCCAGCCAGCCCAAGCCACTGCCGGCTCCCGAAGGGGAGGCGGGAGGCGATTAAAGGCCTCCCGCCTCCCACCCACCCACCTGGACGCCGACATTTGCATTCTTTTGCCCTCTGCGCATGCTCAGCGTTCTGCGCATGCGCAGAGGGCAAAACTCAAATGGCGGCGTCCAGGCGGGCCCGCCCCCCGTCAATGGTGTCCCGCTTAAAAAAGAAAAATCTGGTCACCTTAGCCAAGATACACCCACGTAACACCTATTCTCTGCCAGCTGCATTGGTTGCCTATTAGTCTCCGGTCGCAATTTAAGATGTTGGTTTTGTCCTTTAAAGCCCTACATGGCTCAGGGCCAGGCTACCTTCGGGACCGCATCCTACCGCATACCTCCCTACGACCAGTTAGGTCCCACAGAGTGGGCCTCCTCCGGGTCCCATCAGCCAAACAATATCGGTTGGCGGGCCCACGGGGGAGAGCCTTCTCTGTGGAAGCCCCATCTCTCTGGAACCAACTCCCACCAGAGATCCGGACTATCCCCACTCTACTGGCCTTCTGTAAAGCCGTAAAAACATGGCTCTTCCAGCAGGTGGGGTGAAGATCGAATTCCCCCATGATTGAATGTTCCTTTTAAAATTATGTAATGTTTTTTAAAATTTACTTATGTTATACATTGTTCTTATTTTTGCTGTACGCCGCCCTGAGTCCTATGGGATTGGGCGGCCTATAAGAACTTTTAATTAAATTAAATTAAATTAAATTAATTAATTAAATTAAATTAAATACCGTAGGTTCGCCATCACGGTTATAAGCTAAGGACTAACTTGTATCGCCATTTCTTGCCTGCTGCCAATTGTGATTTGGAGCGGCATCACATCACTTGCTAAAGGAAGGCGAAGAGATCGTATCCCTTGTGTGAAGTCGCAGGTTGAAATGAAGGAACAGCTTTGCCCTCTCAGCAGAAATCCTTTTGTGATTTCCAGTGGCATTAGGCCTGTACACGTGGCACATCCGTGAAGTTAATTACAACCACGTGGAGATTCATTGCAAATTGTTCCCAGTTATAACTGAAAAATTCACTGGGACAAGGAGGGCTAATTATATTCCACTTGTTACTGCTGCGTCTAGTTAATATTCCAACAGCTGCCTCCGAAAGATAATGACGACTCCAGCCGAAATAACTGAACAAATAGATTTTTAAATCAGTAACAACATATTTACCCGTGTTCACCCCCCTCTCCCACCCACAGGGAAAGTTAAAGCTAGAATCCAGCTTATATTTCCCTGGATGAGAAATTGAGAAAAATGCTCTTGGAGACAGAAACTCAGAGCCTCGGCTCCCTGCCCCCCCCCCCAAGCAAATACTGAGCTGCAGATTTGGCAATCCATTCAAGACAGGATATTTTGAACAAAAGGTAGAATGGTAGGATCAGTCCTCACTCAAGATCCAAACCAGGAGAGCCATTAAGACACAATAGGGATGGCCCAACGCCCTTTCAGAACACAAGCCTCTTCATTGCATCACCCAGCAGGCTTCAAACCTGATTCAGACAAACTGACCCCACATGGCCACATAGGAGTCTGACTACAGCAACCAATAGAATACATGCCCTTGCCACAGGAACAGGAAGCTCAAGGGCAAAGCCCAAGTGAGGGTATAAATACCTCTCACTCTTCACTCCATGGGTTCAGCTGCACCAGAACCTCAAACTTCTGTGGTCCTGTCCATCAATAAACCATCCTTCCAATCAGCCTCCATGTTTCCAGTGTCTTTCTCCCCACTTGGAACTGAACCAGATGGACATTTCTTCCAACGATAGATGATAGATGATAGATCATAGATTGCTAGATCGATCGATCGATCAATCGATCGATCGATCGATCGATCGATCGATCGATAGATAGATAGATAGATAGATAGATAGACACACAGTGTGTCTGTATATATATGTCTGTGTGTGTATGTACATGTATATATATAAACACATTCACATGCATACATATATTCAGTGTGTCCATGTGTGTTTATGTATTCCTCTAATGCAAATCACTGGACTCTCAGTGCTCTGTGAAACATATATACTGTAGGTAGTCCTTGACTTATGACCACAATTGAGCCCAACATTTCCATTGCTAAACAAGGCAGTTGTTAGGTGAGGTTTGCCCCATGTTATGGCCTTTTTGCCACAATTGTTAAGTGAATTATTGCAGTTGTTAAGTGAATCATGTGAAATCTGGCTTTCCCCATTGACTTTGCTTGTCAAAAGGTAGGGTTTCCTGCCTGAATAGGGTTTCCTGCCTGAGCAGGGGGTTGGACTAGAAGACCTCCAAGGTCCCTTCCAACTCTGTTATTCTATTCTATTCTATTCCGTTCCGTTCCGTTCCGTTCCGTTCCGTTCCGTTCCGTTCCGTTCCATTCCATTCCATTCCATTCCATTCCATTCCATTCCATTCCATTCCATTCCATAATATAATATAATATAATATAATATAATATAATATAATATAATATAATATAATATAATATAATATAATATAATATAATATAATATAATATAATATAATATAATATAATATATTATAATATATATATTATATTATATATATATATATATATTATTATATATATAATATATTATATTATATGTATGTATGTATGTATGTATAATATTTTTTGCTGATAAATGAAAATAAAATGAAAATAATATATTCTATTCTATAATATAATATAATTCTATTCTATTCTATTCTATAATGCAAAAACATATGGACCACTCAACTTGATCAGGGTAAAACAATAGATGCAATTTACATAGACTTTTGTAAAGCCTTTGATTCAGTAGTACACGACAAACTACTTCTGAAACTAAAATCCTATGGCATTTCTGGATCCCTACATGATTGGATAACTGCATGCCTGTCTAACAGACAACAAGTGGTCAAAATAGGAAGTGCCATATCAAATCCTGCTCCTGTCAACAGTGGTGTCCCTCAAGGCAGTGTTCTAGGACCAACACTCTTCATACTCTACATAAATGATCTTTGTGATCATATTATAAGCAACTGCGTTCTCTTTGCTGATGATGTTAAAACTATTTAACACCACCGACAATGTTGCTACCCTTCAAAAAAACCTTGATCATGTAGCAGAATGGTCAAACAACTGGCAACTTCAAATCTCAACCAACAAATGCTCTGTCTTATACATTGGCAAAAAAAATCAGAATACAAAATACAAACTTGGAGGAAACGAACTTATAGATGACCCTCACTCTGTCAAAGACCTTGGAGTACTCATATCCAATGACCTAAGTGCTAGAGTCCATTCTAACAACATTGCCAAAAAGGCACCAAGAGTTGTTAACCTAATCTTGCGTAGCTTCTTCTCTGGCAACATTACATTGCTAACCAGAGCATACAAAAACATTTGTTAGACCAATTCTGGAATACAGCTCACCTATCTGGAACCTGCACTGCATATCAGACATAAATATAATCGAGAGAGTCCAGAAATATTTCACAAGAAGAGTCCTTCACTCCTCCGCTCACAACAAAATACCTTATTCCACCAGACTTGAAATACTGGAATTAGACAATTTACAACTACGTCGCCTCCGATCTGATCTAAATGTAGTTCATAAAATCATATACCAAAATGTCCTTCCTGTTAATGACTACTTCAGCTTCAACCGCAGCAATACACGAGCACGTAATAGATTCAAACTAAATGTAAACCGCTCCAAACTCGACTGCAGAAAATACAACTTCAGCAACAGAGTGATCAATGCCTGGAATGCACTACCTGACTCTGTGGTTTCTTCCTCACACCCCAAAAACTTTAACCTTAGACTGTCTACAGTCGACCTCTCCTCGTTTCTAAGAGGTCTGTAAGGGGCGTGCATAAGCGCACCACTGTGCCTACCGTCCCTGTCCTACTGTCCTATTGTCCTCTTTTATCGTTACTTTTTACTTATGTTTATACAAACTACTACTATCCTATAACATGTTTGACAAATAAAAAAATAAATAAAAATAATCTATTCCATTCCATTCCATGTTCTGTTCTGTTCTGTTCTGTTCTGTTCTGTTCTGTTCTGTTCTGTTCTGTTCTGTTCTATTCTATTCCATTTTCTATTCTATTCTATTCTAAATTCTATTCTATTCCACTCTATTCTATATTTTATTCCATTCCATTCCATTCCATTTTCTGTTCTGTTCTGTTCTATTCTATTCTATTCTATTCTATTCTATTCTATTCTATTCTATTCTATTCTATTCTATTCTATTCCATTCCATTCCATTCCATTCCATTCCATTCCATTCCATTCCACTCTATTCTATATTCCATTCCATTCCGTTAACTGAAGCGCTCAGTCCTTCGTTCACAAGCCATTGAAAACGCAGACATGAGTCCTTCTGAGAACATGGCAATGACCTTCTAAAGAACTGTGATCAATGCGCGAATGTCACCAATTTGACCTTTTGAGGTAAGGGTACTTTGATGCTCAGAGTGGGTTCTTTCCCAGAAATGAAATGTGACTTGTTTTTGACAATCACCATGTCACACACATACTGAAGGTATATTTATTTATTCTCTGAAAAGGTTATTTCAATTAGGAAGTACATTAGCCTCTGGGATGACCACTAAAACCAGACTGTTCATTTTAGCTTCATTAAAGCAATCAATCTCTATCTGAACTGGGCTTGTTCAGAATGCAGCCAGATGTCACATGGCCCAATATTAAACAAGAAACCAAAACTTCCTCTATGACAGTGATGGCTAACCTTTTTTGGACCGAGCGCCCAAAATGCACGTGGGTGCATGCGAATGCGCACGCATGTGCCCAAACCCCCAAAATGCAATGCGTGTGCAGCCCCCACGAATGCACCCCACACCCCACGCATGCATGGGCGCCCCCATGTGCGCACCGCACCCGCATATGCGTCCCCCTGAACGCCCCCCACCCCCTGCACATGCGTGGCAGAGACCCGAAGACCAGCGTGCACGCATGTGCGGTGGAGCTGGACTGGGGCAATGGCTCGCGTGCCATCAGAGAGGGCGCTGCGTGCCACCTTTTGCACGCGTGCCATAGGTTCGCCATCACGGCTCCATGAGAAAGCAGTACAGTTAGCACTTGACTGACACTCATTCATTTAGTCACTGTTCGTTACATTTTTTGAGGGGAAAAAAGTGCTTACTTTGGGAAAAAGTTACTTTATTTAAAAAACCTGAAGGCAGAGCAAGAAGCAACGGATGGAAACTAATCAAGGAGAGAAACAACCTGGAATTAAGGAGAAATTTTCGAACAGCGAGAACAATTAAGCAGTGGAACGACTTGCAAACCCATGTCTGGTATGTGTTTGATGAAATCCCATCACTCAAATTTGTTGGTTCTGCATTTGAGATAGATTGATACATAGATAGAGACTGATGACAAATCGAAAGATAGATGATAGGTAGGCATAGATAGATAAAAAGAAATAGACAAATGATAGAGACAGGTATTTAGAGAGACAGAGTAAAATGAAAGACAAATAGAAAGATATAGATTGAAAGACACAGACAGATGATACAGATCGATGATAAACAGAGATATGGAGATGGATGGATGGAGGATGGATGGATAGATGGATAGATGGATAGATGGATAGATGGATACATACAGTAGTGATGAATAGAATGGAATAGAATAGAATAGAATAGAATAGAATAGAATAGAATAGAATAGAATAGAATAGAATAGAATAGAATAGAATAGAATAGAATAGAATAGAATAGAATAGAATAGAATAACAGAGTTGGAAGGGACCTTGGAGATCTTCTAGCCCAACCTCCTGCTTAGGCAGGAAACCCTACACCACTTCAGACAAATGCTTATCCAACATCTTCTTAAAAACATCCAGTGTTGGAGCATTTACAACTTCTGGAGGCAAGCTGTTCCACTGATTAATTATTCTAACTGTCAGGAAATTTCGCCTTGGTTCTAGGTTGCTTCTCTCCAGGGGTGAAATGCTCCTGGTTCGCTTTTACCTGTTGGTCGTCGGAGAGCCGATTGCGAAGGCAGCGCGATGCTCCACCCACCCACCGGGACACTGCCTTTTGAGTTATTTTACCCTCTGCGCATGCACAGAACGCTTTGTGCATGCGCAGAGGATAAAAGAACTCAAATGGCAGTGTCCCAACGGGTGGGCAGAGTGTTGCGCTGCCTTCATGATCGGCTCTCCGACGACAGACAGGTAAAAGCGAACTGGGAGCATTTCACTGCTGCTTCTCTCCTTGATTAGTTTCCACCCATTGCTTCTTGTCCTGCCTTCAGGTGCTTTGGATAATAGCTTCAGTCCCTCTTGTCTGTGGCAGCCTCTGAGATATTGGAACACTGGTATCATGTCTCCCCTGATCCTTCTTTTCATTAAACTAGACATACCCGGTTCCTGCAACCGTTCTTCATATGTTTTAGCCTCCAGTCCCCCAATCATCTTTGTTGCTCTTCTCTGCACTCTTTCTAGAGTCTCTACATCCTTTTTACATCGTAGCGACCAAAACTGAATGCAGTATTCCAAGTGTGGCCTTCCCAAGGCATTATAAAGTGGTATGAACACTTCACGTGATCTTGATTCTATTCCTCTGTTAATGCAGCCTAGAACTGTGTTGGCTTTTTTGGCAGCTGCTGCACACTGCTGGCTCATATTTCAATGGTTGTCCAGTAGGACTCCAAGATTCCTCTCGCAGTTACTACTATACTACTATATACAGTATATATGTAGTACTATATGTAGTAGTACTACAACTGCTACTATAGTTACTACTATAGATAAATACCGATAGATAGATAGATAGATAGATAGATAGATAGATAGATAGATAGATAGATAGATAGATAGATAGATAGACAGACAGACAGACAGACAGACAGACAGACAGACAGACAGACCCAGAAAGACTCAAAGATGTTCCCTGTATTTCCTTAACGCACCTGCATATTTTCAAGGGGTAGTATATTTTCACTGCTACCAATAAAGAAAGACTATTTAACTTTGCAACATAGAACACATACTATATATCAGTGATGGCGAACCTATGGCACGGGTGCCACAGGTGGCACGCGGAGCCATATCTGCCGGCACGTGAGTCGTTGCCCTAGCTCAGCTCCAGCGTGCATGTGTGTGCCCACCAGCTGATTTTTGACTCACATGGAGGCTCTGGGAGGGCGATTTTGGCCTCCAGAGGGCCTCCGGGGTGGCGAGGGGGAGTGTTTTTGCCCTCTCCAAGCTCCAAGAAAGCCTTTGGAGCCTGGGGAGGGCAAAAAACGGGCCTACCGGGCCCACTGAAAGTCGGGGAGTGGGGGGGGGTCATGCATGCATGCGCAGGGGGTGGGGCGAGTGGGGGGCTTTAAATTATGGGTGTGGGCACACACGCACGTGTGATAGCACGCACGCGCACTATTTCGGCACCCGAGGGAAAAAAGGTTCGCCATCACTGCTATATATACTGTATAGTAGCAATAGCACTTAGACTTATATACCATTTCACAGTGCTTTACAGCCTTCTCTAAATGGTTTACAGAGTCAGCCTATTGCCCCCAACAATCCCTCATTTTACTGACCTTGGAAGGATGGAAGGTTGAGTCAACCTTGAGAATAGAATAGAACAGAATTTTTTATTGGCCAAGTGTGATTGGACACACAAGGAATTTCTCTTGGTGCATATGCTCTCAGTGTACACAAAAGAAAAGATACGTTCGTCAAGAATCATAAGGTACAACACTTAATGATAGTCCGGGTACAAATAAGCAATTAAATCATATTAGGAACCAGTCAATATAAATCGTAAGGATACAAGCAACAAAGTTACAGTCATACAGTCATTTGTGGGAGGAGATGGGTGATTGGAACAATGAGAAGATTAATAGTAATGCAGACTTAGTAAATAGTTTGACAGTGTTGAGGGAATTATTTGTTTAGCAGAGTGATGGTGTTCGGGGGAAAACTGTTCTTGTGTCTAGTTGTTCTGGTGTGCAGTGCTCTATAGTGTCGTTTTGAGGGTAGGAGTTGAAACAGTTTGTGTCCAGGATGCGAGGGGTCTGTAAATATTTTCACAGCCCCCTTTTTGACTCGTGCAGTATAAAGGTCCTCAATGGAAGGCAGATTGGTAGCAATTGTTTTTTCTGCAGTTTTGATTGAGCCAGTGAGAATCGAACTGCCGAACTGCTGACAGCTGGCAGTCAGCAGAAGTAATCTGCACTGCTGCGTTGTAACCACTGCACCCCCAATATAAATATTGCTAGATTTATATTCTGCTTTTCCTGCCCAAGTTCAAAGCAGGCTACAGAGTTCCCTCTTCCTATTGTTTCCTATTGCAACAACCCTGTGAGGTAGGTTGGCTTGGAGAGAAGGGATGGTGGCCCAAAGTCACCCTCAGAGCTTCAATGGTTAAAGGAAGAGGATTCCCGCTCCTATTCTGGTGTCTTCAACAGTAGCCCATACTGGTTCACAGTGTAAATGCATTGCAAACCTTGGTACTTCTTTTAACTTCCTGCAATGGAAAGTGAGAAAAACCTTGGGAGACGGAGGAAAAGCTAGATTTATTCAGACGATTGGCAACTGACTCGTATTTATGATGGTTGCAATGTCTTGGGGGGGGGTCTTGCGACCATCTGACAAGCAAAGTCAATGGAGAAGCCAGATTCACTTAACAACCGTGTTGCTAACTGCAGTGATTCATTTAACAGCTGCGACAAAAAAGGTCGCAAACAGAGAACAAAACTCACTTTAAAAAACTGTCTCACTTAGCAACAGAAATGTTGGGCTCAATTGTGGTCATAAGTCGAGGACTACCTCTATACGCTTATTTTTAGAACGCTCTTACTCCTTCTATGTCATTCCCAAAGAGTGATATTCTCTCTTTTCTTCTCCGTTCTTTAAAAATGGAGTCAGGCCCTTCTTAATGTAACCTTTTTCATCATCTTTCATTGTTTTGACGGTCCCCTGGCTTCTCCAACGTTCGAATTGCTTTGACAGCAATGCATTAAAAATAAATACACAATAAAATAAATGACTTTAAGTTTGGTTACTGATGGTTTAATTGTCGTGTTTTGAATGTACTTTTATCTTGCTGTCAGCCACCTTGAAAATCCTTGTCAGGTGGGATATAAATCTAACAAAGAATCATAAAGGTGGCAGCTTATTTCCTTAGAGCTACGGGGAAAAAATTCTCTCTCAATAAGGTTTGAAATTAAGGAGAGAGAGGAAAAAGAGGATTAATTTTTCCTTGCAAACTTTGTGGAGAGATTAGGATAAGGCCCAAAGCAAAAAAAAAAAAGTCATAATCTTTTGATGTCTGAGAAATTTGTCAATGTAATTATTTAACAGGCCTGAATGTCATGATTCTAACAGCTTGAAGACTTTTCGCTTCTCATCCAAGAAGCTTCTTCAGCTCTGACTGGATGGTGGGGAATGGAAGGATTTATACTCCTTGCAGACAGCTGGTCATTTGTGTTCTTTTAGAGGTCCTTGAAGCATTTGGAGGTTTACCTGTGTCCTCAGGGTCACCTGGGTAAGTGCACCTGGTTCCTGTAATCTGCATTTTTTTCCTCTGGAAAACTGTTCCTACTCCCACACCATTCCAACAGTGTTCATCCCAAATTGTATGCCTAAAAGTCTGTAGAGACTCTCAGTCATCCAGGTCATGGCTGTCCCAGAGGAGCTTTTTCAGGAGGCAACTGGACTTTCTGGTTTTTCTTTGAAGACTTTTCGCTTCTCATCCAAGAAGCTTCTTCAGCTCTGACTGGATGGTGGGGAATGGAAGGATTTATACTCCTTGCAGACAGCTCAAGAGGATCTTCAGCCAACGTAACATACGTGCACACTTCAAAGCCAAGAATACACTAAGGCAGGAGCTTGTCCACCGCCAAGGATAAAACACCCAGACAGAAACTGAGCAATCTGATATATGCAGTACAATGCAATGAGACATGTGCAGACCTATACATTGGGGAAACAAAACAACCACTTCATAAGCACATGGCACAGCATAGGAGAACAAACCCATCAGGACAAGAGTCAGCAGTCCACCTGCATTTAGAAGACAAAGGCCACTCTTTTGAAGACAGAAAAGTCCACCTTTTGGACGGAGAGGACCGCTGGTTTGAAAGAGGGGTTGAAGAGGCCATCTATGTCAAGATTGAACAGCCCTCTCTCAACAGAGGGGGAGGGATATGACATCATTTATCTCCAGTGTACAACACAGTCCTTTCAACAGTTCCAAGAAGGCTCCACACCCATTTGCACCACTCAAGTGACCCTGAGGACACAGATAAACCTCCAAGTGGCCTCAACGACTCTCTAAAAGGATGCAAATGACCAGCTGTCCGCAAGCTAGACCGATTCTTGAATACAGCTCATCAGTCTGGAACCCACACTACATATCAGACATTAACACAATTGAGAATGTCCAGCGATACTTCACAAGAACAGTATTACATTCCTCTGTTCACAACAGAATTCCTTATGAAACCAGACTTGAAATTTTGGGACTTCAAAATTTAGAACTCCGCCGCCTTCAATCTGACCTTAGTGTAGCTCACAAAATTATCCGCCTCAGTGTCCTACCTGTTAACGACTACTTCAGCTTCAACCGCAATAATACACAAGCTCACAATAGATACAAACTTAATGTAAACCGCTCCAGATTTGACTGCAAAAAATTCAACTTCAACAACAGAGTTGTCAACGCCTGGAACACTTTACCTGACTCAGTAGTTTCTTCCCCAAACCCCAAAAATTTCAACCTCAGATTATCTACCATTGACCTCACCCCATTCCTAAGAGGTCGGTAAGGGGCGTGCATAAGCGCACAATCGTGCCTACCGTTCCTGTCCTAATGTACCCATATATTCATACCTCTTTTACTCTTATTCATGCTTGTACTATTACATATATATTCAATCATGTTTTACTGTTTATACTTTGCTTATAATCATATATGCTTGACAAATAAATACAAATACAAATACAGTCAGAGCTGAAGAAGCTTTTGGATGAGGAGTAAAACGTCTTCAGAGAAAAACAAGAAAGTCCACTTGCCTCTTGAAAAAAGCACTTTTGAGACAACTATTCATTTAGTGATCATTCAAAGTTACAGCGGCACTGAAAAAAGTAACTTCTGGCCGATTTTCAAATTTTCATATAGATTTTCACCCTATCCACAAGAATCTAGTCCAGTGATGGCGAACCTATGGCACGCTTGCCACAGGTGGCACGCGGAGCCATATCTGCCGGCACGCGAGCAGTTGCCCTAGCTTAACTCCAAAGCGCAGTTTTTGGCTTCCGGAGGGCCTCCGGGGGATGGGAGAGGGCATTTTCGCCCTCCCCAGGTTCCAGGGAAGCCTACTGGACCCACCAGAAGTCGGGAAATGGGCCATTTCCGGCTTCCAGAGGGCTTCCGGGGGGCGGGGGAGGCCGTTTTCGCCCTCCCCAGGCATTGAATTATGGGTGTGGGCACTCACACATGTGCGATAGCGTGCGCACACACGCTTTCGGCACCCGAGGAAAAAAAGGTTCGCCATCACTGATCTAGTCAATTAATGGTCAGCACTAAATTGGCACTAAATTGGATAAGAGTGAACAGAATTCAAGAAGGGTTGGACTTGGATTGCTTGGGGGAACTTAATGACTCTAGGCTGCTGCTTCTTTTGACTCCACCTCCAGCCTCAGCCTGTCCTTCCTCACCTACATGGGCACACTTTAACCTGTCCCGCTGACAGGACTTTTTTATAGCATCAGTAATTTTTAAAAACCCATTAGAATCAGAATAGAGCTGGAAGGGACTTTGGAGGTCTTCTAGTCCAGCCCTCTGCTCAAGCAGGAGATCCTATACCAGTGATGGCGAACCTTTTCAGCACCGAGTGCCCAAACCGGAACATGTGTGCATCTGCATGCAGGTGTGTGCACTGGAGCACTGGAAACCCAAAGACCAGCTGGCCTGGTTTTTTTGGGCCGTTTTTGGTCGTTTTCAGGCCATTTTCAGGTCATTTTGGGGCCATTTTCTGGTGCTTTGGCACCCATGAAGACCAGCTGACCGATGTGCATGTGCGCGCCAGAAACCAGAAGAGCTGGCAATGGCACACTTGCCCACAGAGAGTGCTCTGTGTGCCACCTCTGGCATGCATGCCATAGGTTAGCCATCATGGCCCTATAGCATGTCAGACAAATGGTTGTCCAATCTCTTCTTAAAAGTCTCCAGTGACGGAGCACCCACAACTTCTGAAGGCAAAACTGTTCCACTGGTTAATTGTCCTCACTGTTAGGAAGTTTCTCCTTAATTCCAGGTTGCTTCTCTCCTTGATTAGTTTCCATCCATCGTTTCCTGTCCTGCCTTCTGGTGCTTTGGAAAATAACTTGACCCCCCTCCTCTTTGTGGCAGCCTCTCAAATATTGGAATGTTGCTATCATGTCCTCCTCCTCAGTCCTTCTTTTCTCTAGTCAAACCCAATTCCTGCAACCGTTCTTCATGTTTTGGTCTCCAGGACTTGAGTCATCTCAGTTGCTCTTCTCTGCACTTTTTCCAAAGTCCCAACATCTTTTTTCTAATGTGGTGACCAGAAAGTCACCATATTTATAAATATTTATAAAGCAATGCTAATATGAAGCATATATGCTTATAGAGCAGACCTGACTCTACCCCAAAGTTGACCTTTTTCCTCTTTTCCCCTTTTCATTAGAGAAAGACATGTAGCCAAAGCATGTCTTTTAAAAAAAATGTGGTAGTAATTCCAAAGGTGAATACCACTTTTCGAAACATTACCATTTGAAAAAGCCCCACTGCCGATGGGATTTTTTTTTTCAAAGATCAGTTCCTACCGTTTGTGGGAACGTAAAAACTCCAGGCTGAATCCTCTCTTGACTCCACACCCAGGCCTGTCCTTCTCCTACAATCCCCTGCACCTTAAGGAAACATTATCAAATCTCTTTCAGGGGGAATGTATTGTTGACCCTTGAACCTGACAAAAGAATGTTAACAGCTGGAAATCCAGCTGTCAGTTATGCATCCGTGGGTTGAAGGATTGTTGCAACTGCCCCTCGTAGTCTTGTGTTTAAGAGAAGCTTATTAGATCAAACTCTTTTTTTTTCATTTAAATATTCTGCTTGGAGGTGGTATTCAGCCGGTTTGGACCGGTTCGGGTGAACCGTTAGTAACGACCTGTGGGTGGGGTGGGCCCACACACCTGCCCACACACCTCGGCGCTATGCCATCCTATTTAGCCACATTTTCAAGCCGTGCACATGTTTGCAAGATGCGCGCATGAGCAAAGCGCATGCGGGGAAGCCGCGCGCATGTTCGGAAGGCATGCACATAATTGAAGCAAGCGTGCATACACGAGCCCTCACATTTTCGATGCTGAGCAAACCGGTAGGGAAATTATGTAAATCCCACCTCTGATTCAGCTCCATAACCACTTTCCCATCCAGCTGGAGTTAATATATAGCAACGAATCTCATAATCTCAGGTGAGATCAGGAACCAAGTAAAGCCACATCTGAGACATTGAACTCCATTCTGTTGCTTCTTGCTAAGGCACATCCAGCCATTTTTAATCTGGGAAGCATGTGATCTACTCTGCTTTCCTTAACTTTATTTTTACTCCTTGATAACTAATGAGGTCTCACTACTGTTCGATGCAAAAAGGGGGTAAAGGAATGAGTTCCCCCTTCCTTTTATGGCTGCAGTGGTTTTATTTTTTGTTTGTTACTTCAGTGTCATCAGATGCTCTGAATGTTTTTTTGTAGAAATGAAACGTAGGCTGATAACAAACAGAAATAAATACAGGTAGGAATTCCAACCAGACCTCTGAAGCTAGAATTTCACCCACTTAAATTTATTTCATTTATTACTAGTAGCTGGATAGCCGTGCTTTGCTACGAAACTTTGTGATCAGGCTTGATAAATTGACACTTAAAGCCTGAAAATTAATGAGTAGTTACGATCGGGCTTGATAAATTGCCCCAGACCGCTCCTGAGTGAAGAAGTGGAACGTCTGCCAGTTTGAACTGAGGTAACGGAATGTGAGGCAACTGGCAGTTGGAACAGAGTTCTTTTCAGGTGGGGAGGGGGAGTAGAATGTCTAAGAACTCCTTAGCATTCTATTCTATTCTATTCTATTCTATTCTATTCTATTCTATTCTATTCTATTCTATTTCTTTTCTATTCTATTCTATTTCTATTACGCAACGTTGTGTTAGCAGTTGAAATACAAAACCTAAAGGCACCTAACTGCCAATGTTGTAATAACAATATTACCAACATGCTGCTTATTATCAGGCCTTCCATCCTTCCAAGGTGGGTAAAATGAGGACCCGGATTGTTGGGGGCAAGATGCTGACTCTGTAAACTGCTGAGAGAGGGCGGGAAAGCACTGTGAAGCGCTATATAGGTCTAAGTGCTATTGCTATTATTAATAATAATAACAGTAACAACTTCAGCAAAGCACCGCCACAATTCAGTGACTTGCTAGTTCGGTGGTGTATGCGTATATTTTTGGCATGTTCGTGCGTTTATGTATGTGTGTGTGTACTACAAAATCCTTGTGAAAAGCATGGGATGTGATTTTGAAGGCAAGTGATGTGGGTCTCCGGAGACCTCTGGTTGTTTCCTCTTACTTATGTTTTCTCTATCATCACCCAGTCAAGGCTCCCTTAGCCCTGTGATGTTTGCAAAGATACGACTTTGTTCCACTTCAAAACTGGGGAGGGGGGAATCCTAACAGTAGCTAGATGGCAGGCAGGAAGGGGATGATAAGATAGTTTGTCATATATTTACAGAAGGGCCAACGTCTGTTCTCCCTTCTGCCCATTTAACTCGTCGTAAAGCCAGAAAAATGGAAACGAGTGTATTTTCTCATAGGGAAACCTCACATTACAGGAAACACCATAATGGAAAGGAAGTGAAATGCAGTTTCTTCTTCTTCTTCTTCTTCTTCTTCTTCTTCTTCTTCTTCTTCTTCTTCTTCTTCTTCTTCTTCTTCTTCTTCTTCTTCCTCTTCTTCTTCTTCTTCTTCTTCTTCTTCCTCCTCCTCCTTCTTCTTCCTACTTCCTTCTTTCTTCACCTCCTCCTCCTTTTTCTTTCTTCTTTCTTCTTCTCCTCCCCCTCTTCTTCTTTTCTTCCTCTTCTTCTTCTTTTCTTTCTCCTCCTCCTCCTCTTTTCTTCCCCCTCTCCTTCTCCCCTTCCTCCTCCTCCTTCTTTCTTCTTCTTCCTTTTCCTCCTTCTCCTCCCTGAACCCAACCTAGACCGCTTCAGAAGTCCCTCCAAAACTCCGATTCTCAGAAAGATTTCTTGCAAACGTGCTTCTGTAAGCTATTCCTCTTCCTCCTCCTCTTCCTGCCCTCCAACCTATCAAGAAATTATGTCCTGAGTTCGGTGGGAGTGGGAGTTGGAGTTGGGAGCAGAGGAGTTTATCCGTGGAAGAAAAGCTTCATTCTGAATCCCAATTTCTCTTCCACACGTGCAAATCCGAGCAGGCACCCTCGAGTGTTTCCCCCATCCCCGGTGACATTTCCCACGTGGTCGAGCGCCGGCAACCAAGGTTGCTTTCTAGTTGCAACGCAAGGAAAGCTGGGCGGACTTCAGACGGTGGGGACGGCTCGGCTTGCTTTACAACCAATTGTGCAGAAATGCAAACGGGGCAACGGCCCGCTAGCCCGACCCACGTTGCTTTCCAGCCAGGCCAACCTTCTCCAGGACCCTCCAAGATCGCCTTGGAAACGAAAGGCCGGCCAAAACCCCCTGTCCTCGACGTTTCCAAGCAACTTTTCCTAAAGAGTTTTGGTCCCTTCTTGCGGCAGCTCTGATGAAGTGCTTCCCCCTGCTGCCTTCCCCGGGAACTGCACGCCTGATCTGGCAGAAGGGGAGTTGGGACCAGGGAGAAGGAGGAGGCTGGGCTGGCAAAGGGAGGGGAGGGAGTGTGGGGGGGAGAGTTAAATTGGGACACTGTCAGCTCCAGTAAGCATCACCATCCCTGTTGCCATGGGAACGGGAGGGGGGTGGCTGCCACAGAGGCTTGTGGGAAGGGAAAGGACTGCAGAGGTGCAGCTGAACGCCTTCCTGCCTCGCAGGAAAGATGGGGAGGGGGGGGAAGAGCAGCGAAGAGAACTTGCAACTGCCTTCCAGATGCTGCCAAATATCTCCTAAAAGAATTCAAGGAATGTCAGCCTGGAAGATCACAATAGCTGGTGCATTTTGTCCGGGCCGGCTTAATGGGAGATTAAGCAAGTTCTCAGGGGCTTCGGACTGGCCTCCACGCCTCTCCCATGCCATGCCAGCATGTAGGGCAAGCACTGGACTGGCCCATTGCTACAACTTTGGCATGGCAGCCACCTTCCTTTCACTGACCCATTAAATCGATTTCCGGTCAGCCTCTGCCTCCTTAGCTGGTTTCAAATTTCAGGGGTCCTTGATGCTCTCTGAGCTTGGTTATTTTCTTGCAGACATCAGATCAGATTAACAGAGTTGGAAGGGACCTTGCAGGTCATCTAGTCCAACCCCCTGCCCAAGCAGGAGACCCTTACATCTGCCTCTACCTAGGATCGAACTCACCACCTCCTGATTGTGAGGCAAGAGCTCCACCTTCATTACCCAAACTAGATAACTTCAGGTACTGATGATGTCACTAGTTTGGGTAATGAAACATCTGCAAGAAAATAACCAAGCTCAGAGAGCACCAATAGCTGCTTCTCCTCCTCCTCCTCCTCCTCCTCCTCTCCACAAATACACAAATCCCTTCTAACACTGACAATATTACCTAGTTTGGGTAATGAAACATCTGCAAGGAAACAACCAAGCTCAAGAGAGCATCAAGGACCGACCTCTCCTTTCAACCCTGAGCTACAAATATTTTCCTTTCCTGGTTTCAGTTTTATTTCAAGGCCCGTGGGGTTTGCAGCAAGCAGCGGGTTCGAAAGGTGGCCATTTGGAAGAGGACTGGACTACCACGTGGCTGGCGAAAGGGTTACAAAAGGATCAGCATTTTGCTTGCAATGATGGGTTTGGTTTATCTGGGGATTTGTTCCCCAAAGATAGGAAGAAAGGAAGCTGCAATGTTAAAATCCTGAAAAAATGTGTCCACGCATTAACAGGATAATCGAGTTAGAAGGGACCTCGGAGGTCTTCTAGCCCAACCCCCTGTTCAAACAGGAGACCAAATACCTCTGCAGGTTATCCAACATCTTCTTTAAAACTTCCAGTGTTGGAGCATTCACAACTTCTGGAGGCAAGCTGTTCCACTGATCAATTGTTCTAACTGTCAGGAAATTTCTCCTTAGTTCTAGGTTGCTTCTCTCCTTGATTAGTTTCCATCCATTGCTTCTTGTCCTACCCTCAGGTGCTTTGGAGAATAGTTTGACTCCCTCTTCTTTGTGGCAGCCTCTGAGATATTGGAACACTGCTATCATGTCACCCTTGGTCCTTCTCTTCACTAGACTAGCCATGCCCAGTTCCTGCATCCATTATACACACAGTCCTCGACTTACAACAGTTTGTTTAGTGACCATTCAAAGTTACAACGGCACTGAAAAAAGTGACTTATGACCATTTCACACATGACCGCTGCAGCATCCCCATGATCATCATGTGATCAAAATTCAGATGCTGGGCAACTGGTTCCTACTTATGACCGTTGCAGCGTCCTGGGGGTCACCTGATCCCCTTTTGCGACCTTCTGACACGCAAAGTCAATGGGGAAGCCAGATTCACTTAACAACCGGATTATTAACTTATCAACTGCAGTGATTCACTTAAACAATTGTGGCAAGAAAGGTCGTAAAATGGGGGCAAAAACTCACTTAACGAATGTCTCACTTAACAACAGAAATGTTGGGCTCCATTGTGGTCGTAAGTCGAGGACTACCTGTACTGGAAATTCCATTGACTCTGCTTCTAGTGGTTTCTCGCATGAACACAACTATATAAGAGCAGGGGGTTGGACTAGATGACCTACAAGGTCCCTTCCAACTCTAATAATAAATCTAAATCTAAAGAAGCCCAGCTGAAAAGCCATTCTGGTGTCAGAATGCACATTATGGTGGACACGTGTCTTTCAACCTATTTTTTTTCCCCTGAAGAAATTAAAAACAAATGCAGTTTGGCCCAACGGCCTAATTTTGCAAAAAGAGGGTTGGTTTTTTTTCTGGATTTTATTGCTCCAAATAGCTGTCACAACCACAAAACGTTTTTTTGGGGGGGAGGGAAGGTGGGAGGTGGGTAGTTAAGAATATGAAATATAGATAATAAATAAATAAATAAAATCAAGGGGGGGGAAACCCTCCAATTTCACAGCATCTCCTAGCCTTAATCATGCAGTGAGAAAGTAGTTAAGTATAGTTACTATGGCAACAATTCTTGCTTATCAGAAAATATTTGTTTCTATTTTAGGCCGTTCTGGAATAATTAGGACGGTTCGCCAACTAGTTCAGATGAAGAGAATGTGGGTTATAAAAGACAGCGCATGGGGTTTGTTTTAATTGTATCAGAATCAGATACAAGGGAAGGGGACTTTGGAGGTCTTCTAGTCCAGCCCCCTGCTTAAGCAGGAGAACCTATACCTTTTCAGACAAGTGGCTGTTCAGTCTCTTCTTAAAAACCTCCAATGATGAAGCACCCACAACTTCTGGAGGCAAGCTGTTCCACTGGTTAATTGTCCTCACTGTTAGGAAGTTTCTCCTTAATTCCAGGTTGCTTCTCTCCTTGATTAGTTTCCATCCATTGTTTCTTGTCCTGCCCTTCTGGTGCTTTGGAAAATAAATTGACCCCCTCCTCTTTGTGGCAGCCTCTCAAATAATGGAAGACTGCTATCATGTTCCCCCCTAGTCCTTCTTTTCTCTAGACTAGCCATACCCAAATCCTGCAACCGTTCTTCGTGTGTCTAAGTCTCCAGGCCTTTATTTATCTTAATTGCTCTTCTCTGCACTTTTCCCAAAGCCTCAACATCTTTTTTTGTAATGTGACAAATATACCAGGAAATACCGCTAGGCAAAAACCTGGATGTGATGTACAATATCGAAATGGTGAGTGGAGAGATTAAGCTAAGATTCTCCTTCTATGATATTCAAACTTGGGGTCAACTGGAAAAATGATAGCGGTCGATTTAGAACAATTATTCAAGAAGCACCTAAGTCCATAGCCTTTGGGGGGGGGGGATATGAAGTGAATAATTGGCAGAAGAGCCCTGGTGGTGCAGTGGTTAAATTGCAGTATTGCAGGCTAACTCTGCCCACAGTCGGGAGTTCGATCCTGACAAGGGTCAAGGTTAACTCAGCCTTCCATCCTTCCGAGGTGGGTAAAATGAGGACCCAGATTGTTGGGGGCAATTGGCTGACTCCGTAAACTGCTTAGAGAGGGCTGTAAAGCACTATGAAGCGGTATATAAGTCTAAGTGCTAATTCTATTCTACTCTACTCTACTCTACTCTACTCTACTCTACTCTACTCTACTCTACTCTACTCTACTCTAATCTAATCTACTCTACTCTACTCTATTCTATTCTATTCTGTTCTATCTGGCATTGCAGGCTAACTCTTCCCATAGTCGGGAGTTTGATCCTGACCAGCTCAAGGTTGACTCAACCTTCTGTCCTACCGAGGCCAGTAAAATGAGGATCCAGATTGTTGGCGGCAATAGGCTGACTCTGTAAACCGCTTAGAAAGGGCTGTAAAGTACTGTGAAGCGGTATATAAGTCTAAGTGCTAATTCTACTCTACTCTACTCTACTCTACTCTACTCTACTCTACTCTACTCTACTCTACTCTACTCTACTCTACTCTACTCTACTCTATTCTATTCTATTCTATTCTATTCTATTCTATTCTATTCTATTCTATCCGGCATTGCAGGCTAACTGCCCACAGTCGGGAGTTTGATCCTGACCGGCTCAAGGTTGACTCAACCTTCTGTCCTTCCGAGGCCAGTAAAATGAGGACCCAGATTGTTGGGGGCAAAAGGCTGACTCTGTAAACCGCTCAGACAGTGCTGTAAAGTCCAAGTGGTATTGCTATGGCAAGAAGTCATTCTCCCTAATCGGGATGATTTAACAGGCAATGAGAAAAATGTATGGAATAAGTCACTGGTGGCTGCTAACGATGGAGCCTCCATGTTTAAGCACAGTATATATTGATTACTCATTACTCAGGAGCAACCCTTGAGGATTGCATCCTTAGTCTTCTCCCACCTCAGGTAGTGGTTGGAAAAAGCTGATATAATGCAGGAACTAAATAAAGTAAAACTTTCTTGGTATCTACAACAGGCAGTCCTCGACTTACAACCAAAATTGAGCCCAACATTTCAGTTGCTAAGCAAGACGGTTGTTAAGAGAGTTTTGCTCCCATTTTACGACCTTTCTTGCCAACATTGTTAAGTGAATCACTGCAATTGTTAAGTTAGCAATACGGTTGTCAAGTGAATCTAGTTTCCCCCATTGACTTTGCTCGGAAGGTTGCAAAAGGTGGTCTGTTCAATTTTGGAGCAAACTGGAAGTCCGGTTCCCCTATCATAGTTTCCTCCTAGAATGGCGTCCTTTTTCCTCTGCCGACCGGAAGTCAGTTCCCCCACCATAGAGTTTCCTCCTAGAGCGGCGTCCTTTTTCCTCTGCCGACCGGAAGTCAGTTTGCCCCCCCCCCCACCATAGAGTTTCCTCCTATAGCGGCATCCTTTTTCCTCTGCTGACCAGAAGTCAATTCCCCCCACCATAGAGTCTCCTCCTAGTGCGGCATCCTTTTTCCTCTACCTGTCCTAACCAAAAGCCCTATAAATCATGGAGCCGACCAGCAACAGGGAGCCATAGCAGAGGGATGAAAGAGCCACGTGCAGCTCCAGAGCCGCGCGTTGCTGACCCCTGGGCTAGACACAGGGGTGAAATGCTCCCGGTTCGGGCAGGCCAGTCAGTTGTCATAGAGCCGATAGTGATTGCAGCGCGAGTCTTCTCCCACCAGCCTGGATGCCGCCATTTGGATTCTTTTACCCTCTGCGCATGCGCAAAGCGTTCTGCGCATGCGCAGAGGGTAAAAGAACCCTCGATTACTATTTGGAACCTTGACACCTTCTTTGTATGATTTAGCCTCCAGACTCATTATCATCTTTGTTACTCTTCTCTGCACACTTGCTTCACACAATATGAAGGCAAGAATTTTGGGTTGCCTGGAAAAACAAAAGGCATTTTTTTAAAAACGTACAACAGAAGAGAGGATTGGATAGATGATATTATGGATGACACAAGCAATCAGTGGTTTTAAGAGGTTTAAGAAACGGACATACAATTCGGGGAAGCTGGAAGCCATTGAATCATAAGAATATCCACAACATTTGACTGCAGGTGAATAAGTATCTATGGAGATTCTCAGCCTTCCATCCTTCCGAGGTGGGTAAAATGAGGACCCAGATTGTTGGAGGCAATAGGCTGACTCTGTAAACTGCTTAGAGAGGGCTGTAAAGTACTGTGAAGCGGTATATAAGTCTAAGTGCTAATTCTATTCTATTCTACTCTACTCTACTCTACTCTACTCTACACTACACTACTCTACGCTGTTCTATTCTATTCTATTCTATTCTATTCTATTCTATTCTATTCTATTCTATTCTATTCTATTCTATTCTATTCTATTCTATTCTATCCAGCATTGCAGGCTAACTCTGCTCACAGTCGGGAGTTTGATCCTGACCGGCTCAACCTTCTGTCCTACCGAGGCCAGTAAAATGAGGACCCAGATTGTTGGGGGCAATAGGCTGACTCTGTAAACCGCTTAGAGACGGTTGTAAAGTATTATGAAGTGGTATATAAGTCTAAGTGCTAATTCTACTCTACTCTACTCTACTCTACTCTACTCTACTCTACTCTACTCTACTCTACTCTACTCTACTCTACTCTACGCTGTTCTATTCTATTCTATTCTATTCTATTCTATTCTATTCTATTCTATTCTATTCTATTCTATTCTATCCAGCATTGCAGGCTAACTCTGCTCACAGTCGGGAGTTTGATCCTGACCGGCTCAACCTTCTGTCCTACCGAGGCCAGTAAAATGAGGACCCAGATTGTTGGGGGCAATAGGCTGACTCTGTAAACCGCTTAGAGACGGTTGTAAAGTATTATGAAGTGGTATATAAGTCTAAGTGCTAATTCTACTCTACTCTACTCTACTCTACTCTACTCTACTCTACTCTACTCTACTCTACTCTACTCTACTCTACTCTACTCTACTCTACTCTATCCGGCATTGCAGGCTAACTCTGCATCCAGGTCACTGTTGTCCCAAAGGTGGTTTTTCAAAAGGCAACTGGACTTTCTTTGTTTCTCTTTGAAAACGTTTCACTTCTCATCCAAGAAGCTTCTTCAGTTCTCCATCCAAGAAGCTTCTTCTTCTTCAGAACTGGAGAAGCTTCTTGGATGAGAAGAGAAACATCTTTAAGGGAAAAAAACCAAAGAAAGTCCAGTTGCATTTTGAAAAAGCACCTTTGGGCCTGCAGTTGAATGCATGCCTTAGATCAGGGGTCCCCAAACTTGGCAACTTTAAGACTTCTGGACTTCAATTCCCAGAAGTCTGGGAGTTGAAATCCAGAAGTTTATTTATTTATTTATTTATTTATTTATTTATTTATTTATTTATTTATTTATTTATTTATTTATTTATTTATTTATTTATTTATTTATTTATTTATTTATTTATTTATTTATTTATTTGTAAGATTTATATACCGCCTCATAGTGCAAGCACTCTCTAAGCGGTTTACACCAGTAAGCAATGTATAATTTATATTGCCCCCAACAATCTGGGTCCTCATTTTACCTACCTCGGAAGGATGGAAGGCTGAGTCAACCTTGAGCCAGTGAGATTTGAACCGCTGACCTGCGGATCAGTGTCAGCTAATGTGGCCTGCAGTATCTGCCTCTAACCGCTGCGCCACCTCAGCTCTTATTTTCCAAATTTGAAGACCTCTGCCTTAGATTTTCAGATTTTACTAAGCACAGAGCAATCCGTAAGATTCAATGGAGGCAGCTAGTGGAAAAACAAAATTAAAAAAAGGTGGGAATTCGTAAAAAAAAAAAAAAAAGACTGTAAAAGTTTAAATGCTAATAATGCCCTAACTTCAGTTGTACTATTAGTTCAGCGGCACACACATTTAATTAATAATAATATTGGTGAACTGAAATAAAACATAATGACAAAAAGCTACTGTTAATTCAGCCATCATGGATTAAATGACTTGTGATGATTTTATTAATTGCAACAGCACCTACGTACAGTTGAAAAACCAGCATCTCATACATGTGTAAGTATTATTCAGTCCACAGAGTATCAGCAGCATTATTTTCCTCTTCGGGGGGAAAAAGTCCTTTGGTCGTCTACGAAAATGGTCCAGAAAGGACCATGTACTCCCCTGCAGTACACTCATCCCTTCGAAAATGGATAAACAGAAGTCACTAAATTAAACCAAGTTTTCTGATAACCTTCTTTGCCACACACTTAGAACATAGAATAACAGGGTTGGAAGGAGTGGAAGGAGTCTTCTAGTCCAGGGGTGTCAAACTCGATTTCATTGAGGGCCGCATCAGGGTTGTGGGGGGGGGCTGCTGGGGGCGTGGCCAGGGTGGGTGTGGCCAGCTCGACATCACTCATGTTGGGGGCACCTGTGGTGGCCCGAGAGCTCTGCCAGCGAAAATGGGCTTCCGGGCTCCGTTTTCGGCTGCAACAGCCTCCTGCAACCTTCTGCCAGTGACAACGGAGCTCGTGAGGGCCGCGCGGGGCCTTCCTGAACTACGTTTTCACTGACAGAGGCACCATGGGCCAGTCCTTTGCTCTTTCCATGGTGGCCCCATGGGCCAGATCTAAGCACCCGGTGGGCTGGATGTGGCCCACGGGTCTTGAGTTTGAAACCCCTGTTCTAGTCCAACCCCCTGCTCGACAGGAGACCACCATTTCAGACAAGTGGCTGCCCAGTCTCTTAAAAGCCTCCAGTGATGGAGCTTTTGATGAAGGCAAGCTGCTCCACTGGTTAATTGTTCCCACTGTTGGGACATTTCTCCCTATTTTTAGGTTGCTTCTCTCCTTGATTCATTTCCATCCATTTTGATTTTCTTGTTTTGTTTTCTTGTCACTTTTTTTTGTTTCAACTTGGAATACTTAGAGAAGCATCTACGTCCTCCTCCTTCTGCTGCTGGGCAGAGGGCCTTCAGAGGCCAAAGGGGCTCCATGCTGAGCATTCAGATGTGCATCCAAGTTTGCCTGTTGGGGTCGTGCCAGCTGCCAAAGGGATACAGGAGTTTTCAGCGGTGGGGATGTCAGAGCTGTGGCCAAGGAAGGCATCACCCATGTAGCTTCTGCAGCATACTTGTTGTCTCTCAGCCTTGCTAAAGGTATAGACCAGTGATGGCGAACCTTTTTTTGTTCACATGGCAAAAGGGAGTGCCCGGGGGGTCACGCATGTGCCCACACCCATAATTCCATGCAGGAGGCCACGCATGCACACGTGACACACACACCCCGTTCCCAGCACGCGATGGCATGCCCGTTTTTTGCTCTCCCTAGGCTTCAGAGCCTTTCTAGGAGCCTGGGGAGGGCAAAAACGGCCTTCCCCCCCACCCGGAAGCCCTCCGGAGGCAGAAAATGGCCCATTTGCCGACTTCCGTTTGGACCAGAAGGCCCGTTTTTTGCTCTCCCCAAGTTCCAGAACCTTTCTAGGAGCCTGGGGAGGGTGAAAACAGCCTTCCCCACCCCCCACCTCTGGAGGCCAGAAATGGCCTGTTTTCCAACTTGAAACAGGCCATTTCTGGCCTCTGGAGGGCCTCCGGGGGGGAAGGCCACTTTCGCCCTCCCCAGGCTCCTAGAAAGGCTCTGGAGCTTGGGGAGAGCAAAAGAATGGGTATTCCCCACCCCCTCTGGAGGCTGGAAACAGCATGTTTCCTGACTTCCAGTGGGCCCAGAAGGCCCAAAAATCAGACCTGAGCTTGCTTGCCCACCGATATGGCTCCGCATGCCACTTGTGGCACACGTGCCATAGGTTCGCCATCACTGGTATAGACCAAAGCAATGTCAGGCACGAAAGACCAGGTCCACACATGAAAGTCCAATTAAACTCATTTATTACTAAACACACACACACACACACATGGGAATCTTCCCAACCAGTGCTGGGTTGCTGCTGGTTTGGACCGGTTCTTTAGAACCGGTAGCAGAAATTTACTGCCGCTTGCCAAACCGGCAGCGATGACCAGCAGTCCACGCTCCTGAACCGGTCCTCCAGTCACCGTGGCTTGCAAAAAAACCCCTCTGTGCATGCTTCTGCGCATGCGCAGAGGGTCATTTCCGGGCGTTTTGCGCAACGTGACGGGATGTGACGATGCGAGCCGGTAGGGAAGATCAGCGGAACCCACCCCTGTTCTCAACTAATGGTCAGCAGCTGCTTGGATAAGGGCCAACAGAATTCAAGGGACGTTGGACTTACTTCGTTTGTGACAACTAGGGATTCTAGGCTGATGCCTCTTTTCACTCCGCCTCTTGGCTCTGCCACTCCCATCCTGAGGGTGAAGGGGGTTATATTTAGAAATGAAAGTGCCCTTCCCCAAATCCTTAGCAATTTATTTATTTGCCCTTCCTCTGTTCCTGCCGTTTGGACAGGATGAAAAACAACCTATAATTTCCAGGAAGCCTATCAGGGGAAGACCGTATCCCACAGCAAACCAGTTGGACTCAACCGCCCGAAACCCTTTCTAAGCCCCTTACAAAGCAAACCTCTCCAGATTTACCCTGAAGCATTTGAGTTACTGGGGGTTTTTTGGTCCCTGTTACCTTGCAGCTCTCTGTATTTAAGGCGGCAGCCTGAGCCTGCAACTCTGACCGCCGTGGTGCATCCAACATCCTGAAGGCCCTGTCTAATTAATATGCATGCGGCATCCAGATGGAGAGGGGGACACACAAATCCCAGCATGCAACTGGATGGAGATTGCAGCCTCTCTCTTGGTGCACATGACCATCTGTTAGAGAGAGAGAGAGAGAGAGAGAGAGAGAGAGAGAGAGAGAGAGAGAGAGAGAGAGAGAGAGAGAGAGAGAGAGAGAGAGAGAGAGAGAGAGAGAGAGAGAGAGAGAGAGAGAGAGAGAGAGAGAGAGCAAACGGCCAAGCCGTTTAAAAGCAAAGATTCAGATGATGAACAATGAGAAAGTAGGAGGGGATTAAATAGCGTTGATTAAAAAAAGAAAAGAAAAAGAACACAGATCATGAAAAGAGGTATAGGATGGCCAGAGTTAACGCAGTATGGTATAGCTTGCAAAAAAAAAAAACAAGATTGCTCCGCGGATTACGCTGAGGTTTATGGATATTGGACAGCCACAGATCCGGAAGGAAAAACACGTCAAAAGTCAGCAATTTTGCAAAGATTTTCCCTCTGGATGTTTAATTTTGCTTGCCCCATCAGTGCACAAATATACACATACACACACACACATACGGGCCCTCGTCCTTCGCTTGTTGCTTTCTGTAAACATGCGTGACGGATAAAATCATCCCAAATAAAGTTATTTGCCGGCATAAATGAATACATCACGCCCGCTGTTGAAATAGCAAGAGTTATTTGTCTCCGGAGAAATCACGCGAGGAAGACTGACAAGGTGGAACACCGCCCCCCTCCGTCGATCATTTGCATATGCAGATCTACCTAATTATTCAGCCTGCAATTAAAAGCCTTGCGTGTCAGCCAATGAGCCTAATTAGATGCATTTATCTATGATAATCGGCTTTATTACCCACAAAATAGATTCCCCTTGACTTCACAAGCCAAGAGAGTCGCCGGTGAACTGGTCAGCTGGGTGGCTGGTTGCAAATTGATGATGAAAAGCTTCCCAGCCTCTTTCAAAGAGCTGGAGATGAAAAGAGAACAGACCAGTGGTGGGTTGCTGTCGGTTTGGTCTAGTTCTTTAGAACCGGTAGCGGAAATTTACCGCCGCTCGCCGAACCGGCAGCGACGACGGCAGTCCACGCTCCTGAACCGTTCCTTGGGTCGCCATTGCTTGCAAAAATACCCTCTGTGCATGTGCAGAGGGTCATTTCTGGGGATTTTGCGCGATGTGACGGGGGCGCAAAACGCACACTTCCGTCACGATCAGAACCGGTAGGGAAGGTAAGTAGAACTCACCCCTGGAACAGACTTCTTTGTAAGCTGGATTCATTGGCAAGGCAGAGCCGTCCTCCCCGCCATTAAGTTTCGGAGTGACCACCAGATACAGATACAGATTAGCAGAGTTGGAAGGGACCTTGTAGGTCATCTAGTCCAACCCCCTGCCCAAGCAGAAGACTCTACACCATTTCTGACAGATGGCAGTCCAGTCTCTTCTTGAAAGCTTCCAGTGATGAAGCTCCCACAACTTCCGAAGGGAAGCTGTTCCATTGGTTGATTGTTCTCATTGTCAGAAAAATTCTCCTTATTTCTAGGTTGAATCTCTCCACCAGACCCATCGAGTTAATTCCATACTAAAAAATCTTTCTCTTGATATGAAAAGCAGAGCTGCCATCCTTTCTGGCATCTTTGGCGAGATCTGGACAGGACAGATCTTCCTCTGTGGTTTACATACAGGCAGTCCACGACTTGCAACCATTCATTTAGTGACCAAAGTTACGACGGCCCGGGGAAAAAAGTGACCGTTAGGACCGTTGAGCGCACTTAAGACTGGAAAGGGCTTTGCAGCTTTACAGGTAGTCCTCGACTTACAACAGTTCACTTAGTGATCATTCGAAGCTACAACAGCACTGATTTCCCCATAGCAGGGGTGGGTTCCACTTACCTTTTGCTACTGGTGCGGATTATGATGTTTCGCGCACGCCCGCTCATTATGCTTGCACGTGCGCGTGCGCATCCCACCATGCGATTCTACTTCCGTGCATGCGCAGAAGGAAATTTGAAGCCGAAACACAGCTGAGAAGCCACCCAAACCAGGAAGAAAGTGCCGATTCTACTTCCGTGCATGCGCAGAAAGAAATTTGAAGCCAAAACACAGTTGAGAAGCCACCCAAACCAGGAAGAAAGTGCCGATTCTACTTCCGCGCATGCGCAGAAGGAAATTTGAAGCCGAAACACAGCTGAGAAGCCACCCAAACCAGGAAGAAAGTGCCGATTCTACTTCCGCGCATGCGCAGAAGGAAATTTGAAGCCGAAACACAGCTGAGAAGCCACCCAAACCAGGAAGAAAGTGCCGATTCTACTTCTGTGCATGCGCAGAAGGAAATTTGAAGCCGAAACACAGCTGAGAAGCCACCCAAACCAGGAAGAAAGTGCCGATTCTACTTCCGCGCATGCGCAGAAGGAAATTTGAAGCCGAAACACAGCTGAGAAGCCACCCAAACCAGGAAGAAAGTGACGATTCTACTTCTGTGCATGCGCAGAAGGGCATTTCAAGCTGAAAAAAGATGGTGGCGCACATGGACCGGAAAAGACGGCACTGGAGCCGTCACACCTAAATTGCGTCATCAACGGGCTGCTACCAGAGCTCCAGCACCGGACCGCACCGGTAGGAACTTCACCCATAGTGAAAATCATTAAGCTGGGGGTAGTGGATTTGAAACTGCACAATTCAGTGCACAACAGCACTGAATTGACTTATGGATGTTTTCACACTTATGACCATAGCATTCAGTGCTTGGCAACTTATGACAGTCGCAGTGTCCTTGGGGTCATGTGACCCCCTTTTGCGACCTTCTGACAAGCAAAGTCAGTGGGGAAAGCCAGATTCCCTTAACAACCGTGTTACTAACTTAACAACTGCAGTGATTCATTTAATAACCGTAGCAAGAAAAATGGAGCAAAATTCAATTAACCACTGTCTTGCTTAGCAACAGAAATGTTGGGCTCGATTGCCATCATAAGTCGAGGACTACCTGTACTAAGGGTGTCCAGGTTGGGGGACTGGACAGGCAATTTGTGTGCGGGGGATTGGGGAAGTGGTTTTTTTGAAGAAAGGCCGATAATGCAGGTGGGGGAGGGACATCATTTGCTTTTTGATGTGTCTGTTTGTGACGTTTATCACAGGGACTTTGATAATGCTTCGATCCAAGGATCGAGCATCTTACAAAAGCTATATGAATAATACCACTATCAAATAAATAATTAACATCCATATCAGTGTTTCTCAACCTTGGCCTGAGGTGGAACTAAAACTCCCAGTTTCCTTGTGATTGGCCCAAAGTCACCCAGATGATTTTGTTGCCTAAGGCAGGACTAGAACTCATAATCTCCTTGTGATTGGCCCAAAGTCACCCAGATGGCTTCTTGCCTAAGGCGGGACTAGAACTCATCATCTCCTTGTGATTGGCCCAAAGTCACCCAGATGGCTTTGTTGCCGAAGGCGGGACTAGAACTCATAATCTCCTTGTGATTGGCCCAAAGTCACCCAGATGATTTTGTTGCCTAAGGCAGGACTAGAACTCATAATCTCCTTGTGATTGGCCCAAAGTCACCCAGATGGCTTCTTGCCTAAGGCGGGACTAGAACTCATCATCTCCTTGTGATTGGCCCAAAGTTACCTACATGGCTTCATGCCTAAGGCGGGACTAGAACTCATCATCTCCTTGTGATTGGCCCAAAGTCACCTAGATGGCGTCATGCCTAAGGCGGGACTAGAACTCATAATCTCCTTGTGATTGGCCCAAAGTCACCCAGATGGCTTTGTTGCCTAAGGCGGGACTAGAACTCATAATCTCCTTGTGATTGGCCCAAAGTCACCCAGCCAGCTTTCTAGAACTAGAACTGACTGTCTCCTGGTTTCAATCCTGATGCCTTAACCACTAACCAAAGTGACTCTTCCAAATGTCTCCAGAGGAAAGAGAAATCTTACCACCATTTCTGAAGGGGAAGACTTCTCACAGTTTATGGGGACAGTAGCATCAGAGCAGGCTGAACCCCTCTTTTTGCATCACTTTTCAAAATGAGGATGAACTCATGGCAACTTGGCCCGCACCACAGAAAGTGTCACAAAGGTTAAGCAAAATGCTAGCTCAGATCCACACATCATCCATAATCCTCAGCAAGCAGCCTCAAGATAATTGAGATCGGCCTTTTCCCTCCTGGAAGGGATAACTCTGTAGACCAGGCGAGCCCCCCACCACACACACACACATATAAGGACAGCCATCTTCCTGAAGGAATGGCATCACGAGCAATTGCAGATTGGAAAGAAATAGATCTTGCTTTAAGATCCCTGAATAGAAATGTGTTGTGGTCCGCCAGCAGCCTGCGGAGCTGGCAACAGAGTCGGACAGCGAGGAGGCTGGGGAGAACCCTGGGCCAGGCCTGGAGTCTGAAGAAGGCTCAGTGCCAGAGGCCGGGATCCAGCCAGGGCCATTTGGGAGGTATGTCCCAATTCCAGAGCCTCCAAAGGCTGACATGAGTGAGGCAGAAGAACAGGAGGAGTCTGTCCTCAATGCGTGCATGCGCAGAGCTGCCAGAAGGCAAGAACAGTTCCAGAAGAGAAGGACTACTCAGGAGTAAGGCTTGGAGATAATTGGCCCCTCCCATAGGCTATATAAGTAGAGAACACAAAAGGGTTTGTTGCAGGAAGCAACTCAGTTCATCTCTAGCTCTCGTCATTGCAACTCGGACTCTGTTTCTGTTTGGATTTGCCAAGTTTTCCTGCAAATTGGTCCTTGGCAGTTTGCCAAAGAAAAGCAAGGTTCGTGTGTGTTATCTGCCTTTCCTGGAAAGACTGTAGTCGGACTTGCTTTCCTTTGTTTGCACTTATTACGGCTGGTAATGAAAATAATTATCAGCCATTACAAATAAAAGAGGTTTGTGGGACGCCGTTTGTGCCGTCTTATTTAATCAGAAAGCCTAGGTCAGAACAAAATGGCTCATTCCGCTAAAACAGACTTTGCCACAATGTGGGCAGGCAGCAGTGAACAATTCTCTGCTCAGAAATTTGCACAAGGAAATCTATTTGTTCCGGTGTACATTTATCGAAGGTCTCTCCTTTCAAGCAACGGGTGGCACGGTGGCTCAGCAGTTAAGATGCTGGGCCTGTCGGTTGGCAAGCCGGCCGCCCAGGTTCAAGACCCAAGCATCACACAAATGGGTGAGCCCCCGTCCTTGCCTCAGCTCCTGCCAACCTAGCAGCTCGAAAGCATGCGAGTGCGAGTAGATAAATAGGTATCACTTCAGTGGGAAGGTAACAGCAGTCTGTGACGTCATATTGGCCAAAGGACCACAGAAATGTCTTTGGACAGCGCTGGCTCAATAGTCTTGAAACGGTGGTGAACACTGCCCCCTATAGTCGGCAATGACTAGCAGAGTAAAATCCACAGGGACTCCCTTTCAGCAAAGGTCTCAAAGTGACTTGCATTCAAGCTCATATCATTCAGACAATGGTTGAAAACTTCTCCAGCAAAACCCAGGTAGCTCTTGAACCATCACAGCCCACATGATATACAGAACGAAAGAGTTTTTAATCCAGAAGGTTGAGAGATTGGAGGGTTTCTTATTGTGGATCACGATGTTCCAATGCGGGGAGGTCTGCTCCTGAGAAGGTCTGACCCCACAGAACATAGAATAATGGGATTGGAAGGGGCTTTGGAGGTCTTCTAGTCCAACCCCCTGCTCAAGAGGAGACCCTAGACCATTTCAGACAAATGGCTCCCCAATTCTCTTCTTTAAAATCTCCAGTGATGGAGCACCCACAACTTCTGGAGGTAAGCCGGTCCACTGATTGTTCTCACTGTCAAGGAATGTCTCCTTAGTTCTAGGTTGGTCCTCTCCTTTATTAGTTTTCATCCATTGCTTCTGGTTCTGCCTTCAGATGCTTTGGAGGATAGGTTGACCCCGTCTCTTCTCTTTGACAGTCCCTCAAGTAACTGGAAGACTCCTATCATATCACTCCTAGTCTATCTCTTCATTAGACTAGACATACCTAGTTCCCACAATAGAATAGAATAGAATGGAATGGAATGGAATAGAATAGAATAGAATAGAATAGAATAGAATAGAATAGAATAGAATAGAATAGAATAGAATAGAATAGAATAGAATAGAATAGAATCTGGAAGGGACCTTGGAGGTCTTCTAGTCCAGCCCCCTACTCAAGCAGGAGAACCTATACAATCTCAGACAAGTAACTGTCTAGTCCAGGGGTAGGCAAAGTTGGCTCTTCTATGATTCATGGACTTCAACTCCCAGAATTCCTAAGCTAGCATGATTGGCTCAGAAATTCTGGGAGTTGAAGTCCACGAGTCATAGAAGAGCCAACTTTGCCTACTCCTGGTCTAGTCTCTTCTTAAAGACGTCCAGGGATGGAGCACCCATGGTTTCTGAAGGCAAACTGTTCCACTAGTTAATTGTCCTTACTGTTAGGGTTCATTATATGTTTTAGCCTCCAGTCCCCTAACCATCTTTGTTGCTCTTCTCAGCACTCTTTCTAGAGTCTCAACATCTTTTTTTGCATTGTGGTGAAATACTGCATGCAGTTTTTCAAGTGCGGTCTTAGTAATGCGGTATAAAGCGGTACTATCACTTCACATGATAGTCTTAAAACTATCCCTCTGTTGATGCAGCCTTAGCTTCTAAGCAGCCTGCAGCACACTGCGGGCTCATACTTACGTTAGTATGAGTATTTACTTAAGTGAATTATCTATTTAACCATTGAAGATTTATTTATTTATATTTATTAAATTCATTTGCCACCCATCTCGACCCAAAAAGTCATCATAAATACACCTTTGTAGTGATCCTTGGCTTCTCGCAATTGAATTAGGAAACGTATGAACGATCGACAGAAATCTGTTACGCCTCACCCATTCTCCCTCTTACTCAGGGGATACCTAGTCACACATCTTATACACCAAGAAGCCGACACAATGAGGTGGAGAGAACGGTTGGTGGCCCCCAACACAAATTGGGGAAATGGCCCAGTGAACCTTTTTCCTGTGGGCTGTAGGTATGAACCTTCCTCATTGCAGCTATTCGTATTGGCAGAGACCGAATCTGCAAATTTCTCTCTGCAAAGCATACATGGAAGAGTTAGATTTCCTAATTTCCATTTTCCGAAACATTCTGCAGCCTAACTTGGCGCTTAGCTTTGTTTCCGAGGAAAATAATTTCGAACGCGGAGACAAATAGGATCTGACTCTGAGCTCTCTCCGTGTCGCGTTGCATAAACTAACAGTCATAGCATTGTGATTTTTCATTAAATAAAGCATGAGAGATTTTTCCAGTCTCCTGCTGCCTGTGTGAGAAACGGCTCGCAAAGCCCCACTCGCTCTGTTTCAATGACACTAATTTCAAAGCAATTAGCACTAAACTGTGGTGTCTGCTAACGAGGGACGTGACAGTTCCCTAATTCAGGATGGATCTGCGTAGAGAGCCGCACTAATTTTGAATATCTGGAGCCACTCGCGCTAAGCCAAGCGACATGCATGCGGCCGTGCGCACAGAACGATAAACGGAGCAGGAGGGGGCAGGGAACACTAGCTGGCAAATGGCATCACCAAGCCATTTGCATGCACATCTTACAAGGAAGTCCTCGACTTACAATGCACAGTTTGTTTAAAGGTAAAGGTAAAGGTTCCCCTTGCACATACGTGCTAGTCGTTCCCGACTCTAGGGGGCGGTGCTCATCACCGTTACAAAGCTCCCAGCGACTGGTGAGATCCCACAAAGTTGGTCTCCTCCAGGTCCCGTCAGCTAAACAATGCCGGCTGGCGGGCCCGCAGGGGAGGGCCTTCTCTGTGGCGGCCCCGGCTCTCTGGAACCAGCTACCTCCAGAGATATGGACTGCCCCCACCCTATTGGCCTTCCAAAAAGCAGTTAAGACCTGGCTCTTCCGGCAGGCTTGAGGCCATTGATCTCGCGACTATAACTGGCGTGATCTGGCCATGAAAGGATATGAATGAGTTTTTAAATTGTTTCACTGTTTTAATGTTTTTATATTTTATATTTGCAAATGTTGTTAAGCCGCCCAGAGTCCTTTGGGAGTTGGGCGGCATACAAATGCAAATAAATAAATAAATAAATAAATAAATAAATAAATAAATAAATAAATAAATAAATAAATAAATAAATAAATAAATAAATCCGAAGAGCCAGCGCTGTCCGAAGACGTCTCCGAGGTCATGTGGCCGGCATGACTAAACGCCAAAGACGCACGGAACTCTGTTACCTTCCCACCAAAGGTGGTCCCTATTTTTCTACTTGCATTTTTTACGTGCTTTCGAACTGCTAGGTTGGCAGAAGCTGGGACAAGTAACGGGAGGTCACTCCGTTACGCAGCGCTAGGGATTCCAACCGCCGAACTGCCGACCTTTGTGATTGACAAGCTCAGCATCTTAGCCACTGATCCACCGCGTCCCTTGAGCCACCGCGTCTTCTGCCGCTCGGAGACTGAGTCAATCAGTCCTTTGGTCACGCGTCCTTTGCCTGCGCATGCCCAGTTTTGATGAAGGTGTCATGATTGACTTGACATATTTTCAGTGCTGAATCTGGCCACTCCTGGACTTTGGACCAGATGGTTGCCAGGGTAGGGTTGGAGTCTCTCTCAGCAGACCAAGACAGAGCATATCAGGTAAGACCAATGCCCCTTCTTCATTGTGCTGAGCAGGGAATCCAAGGAATGGGACATACCAAAGCCGGCTGTCCTAAGGGTGGGTAGCAGTCTGGTCCCGAGTCCCCAAGACTATATGCACCTTCTGGAGCACCCACATTTGTTTAGCGACCATTCAGAGTTACAACGGCTCTGAAAAAAGTGTACTGATGACCATTTTTCATGCCGATCCTATCTTTCCGCTCTTATTGCGTCCGCAGATTCTCGTCCAGCCGCCTTGTTTAGGGTGACTCGCTCCCTCCTTGGAAAAGGGGGGAGCGAGGAACACTTGCAAGGCAGAGCTGAGGAATTTGCTGAGTTTCTGTCGGATAAAGTCGCTCAGATTCGGTTGGACTTGGACTCTGGCAGGGCAGAGTCCATAGAGTTGACAGGGGCCAGTCTTAATCCATCTTTGTGGGAGGAGTTTGGGCCTGTTTCTCCTGAGGATGTGGACAGGGCTATAGGAGCGATGGGGACCTCCACCTGTTTATTGGACCCGTGCCCCTCCTGGCTGGTCTCGGCCAGCAGGGCGGTGGCATGCAGCTGGATCCGGGCGGTGATCACCGCTTCTTTGAGGGAGGGATCCGTACCGCAGTCGTTAAAAACTGCGGTGGTGCGACCCCTCCTGAAGAAGCCTTCCCTGGATCCAGCTGATTTGAAGAACTATCGTCCAGTCTCCAACTTACCTTTTTTAGGGAAAGTTGTGGAGAAGGTGGTGGTGACTCAGCTTCTGCAGCTCCTGGATGAAACAGACCATCTAGATCCTTATCAGTCGGGTTTCAGGCGCGGCTACAGTACAGAAACTGCCTTGGTCGCCCTGATGGATGATCTCTGGCGGGCCCGGGATGGGGGGAACTCCTCCATCCTGGTGCTACTTGACCTCTCAGCGGCTTTCAATACCATCGACCATGGTATCCTTCTGCATCGGCTCGGCGAGGTGGGAGTGGGAGGCACCGTTTTACGGTGGTTCTCCTCTTATCTCGCCGATCGGATGCAGTCGGTGTTGGCAGGTGGGCAGAGATCGTCCCCTAGGCCCCTATTATGTGGGGTGCCCCAGGGGTCGGTTCTCTCGCCCATCCTGTTTAACATCTACATGAAACCGTTGGGTGAGATCATCCGCAGACCTGGGGTGTGTTTCCATCAGTACGCTGACGACACCCAGCTGTACATCACCACCCCGTCTGACTTCAGGGAGGCAGTGGACGTAATGTGCCGATGCCTGGACGACGTTAAGATCTGGATGGGGAGGAACAGGCTCAGACTAAACCCCGATAAGACTGAGTGGCTGTGGATATTGCCTCCTAAGGTTCATGACAACTACCCCTCCTTGGTCTTTGAGGGTGCGAAACTGACCCCCTCAGACCAGGTCCGCAACTTGGGGGTCCTCCTAGATCCACAGCTAAAATTGGACCACCATCTTTCTGCTGTGGCTAGGGGGGCCTTTGCACAGGTTCGCCTGGTGCACCAGTTGCGGCCATATTTGGAGAAGGAGGCGCTACTCACGGTCACTCATGCCCTTGTCACCTCGCGGTTGGACTACTGCAATGCGCTCTACATGGGGCTACCCTTGAAGAGTATCCAGAGACTACAGTTGGTGCAAAATGCGGCTGCGCGTGCTGTGGTGGGTGTGCCAAGGTACAACCACGTGACACCGATACTCCGCCAGCTGCATTGGCTGCCCATCGGTCTCCGGGTCCAATTCAAGGTGTTGATCACCATCTTTAAAGCCCTTCATGGCTTAGGACCAGGATATCTTCGGGACCGCATTCTGCCTCATACTTCCCTCCGACCGGTTAGGGCCCACAGAGTTGGCCTCCTCCAGGTCCCGTCGGCCAAACAATGTCGGCTGGCGGGCCCCAGGGGGAGAGCCTTCTCTGTGGCTGGCCCCGTGCTCTGGAACCAACTACCCCCAGAGACCCGGACTATCCCCACTCTGCTGGCTTTCCGTAAAGCCATTAAGACATGGCTTTTCCTGCAGGTGGGGGGGACAACTTAATTCCACCTGAGCCTACCCCCCAAGTATGTATGTGTCGAATGGATGTTGCTGTTTTAAATAATTGTTTTAAATTTTTGTACTTGTTTTTAAATTTTATGCAATTTTTTTGTTTATTCTTGTATTTCTCCTTGTTGTAAGCCGCCCCGAGTCCCTCGGGAGTTGGGCGGCATATAAGAATAACAAAATAAATAAATAAATAAATAATGCTTGCAGCATCTCTTGGTCACCTGATCAAAATTCAGACGCTTGGCAACTGACTCATATTTACGACTGCTGCAGTGTCCCGGGGTGGTGGTCATGTGATCCCCTTTTACAACCTTCTGACAAGCAAAGTCAATGGAGAAGCCAGATTCACTTAACAACCATGCGGCTAACTTAAAAACTGCAGTGATTCACTCGACGACCGTGGCAAGAAAGGTCATAAAATGGGGCAAAACTCACTTAACCACTGTCTCGCCAAGGAACAGAAATTTTGGGCTCAACTGCAGTCACAAGTCAAGAACTACTACTGTATACTCAGCTGCACTGAATGTGTGTGCTTTTTCACAGCGCTCGGGCCCATTTGCAAGCTGTGCATTGAGCGTAGCTCTGCTACGGGGAGAGAATAAATATCACTTTTCATTCAGAAAACTGTTTTCGTCTCTGGGCAAAATGCATTTGATAATAGGAGGGAAACAATTCAGCAGAGGAATTCTGGGTCAGCTGAGTCCTCCAAAGTGACAATTATTCTTTCAAAACTGGGTGAGCATTCAAAAGGGAGGGGGGAAGAAGAGAGTTTGAGCTATGTGTGGGTGTAGGCAGGTATTTCATATTTTCGCATTGTGAGGGATGGCATTACATTTCCTGCAAACTCCTACAACTCTATCAGAATACAGAAAGAGTATAGAAATAATAGTCAATGGGTAAGTAAAAAGGGGTCAGTTTGGTGTGGTGGTTAAGGCCCTGGCCTAGAAACCAAAAGACGGTGAGTTCTAGTCCCATCTAAGACACAAAAGCCAGCTGGGTGGCTTCAGACCAATCACCAAGAGACTGTGAGTTCTAGTGTGCCTTAGATATGAAAGCCAGCTGGGTCAGAGGTGGGTTCCTGCCGGTGCGGTTAATAGTTGTTGTTCGGCGCAGAGCCGAAGACGCTGCTGCCGTTCGCGGCGCAGGGGCTATCCCTGGGCACTGCCGCCGCCCGCATGGACGCTGCCAATTACATTCTTTTGCCCTCTGCACATGCGCAAAGCGTTCTGCATGCGCAGAGGGCAAAAGAACGCAATTGGCAGCATCCATGCGGGCGGGGAAAGCGCCCGGGGAAAGCTCCCGTGCCACAAACGGCAGCAGCATCTTCGGCTTTGCACCGAACAACAGCTATTAACGCACTGGCAAAAACAGGCAGGAACCCACCTCTGAGCTGGGTGACTTTGGGCCGATCACCAGGAGACGTTGCGTTCTAGTGCCGCCTTAGACATGAAAGCCAGCTGGGTGACTTTGGGCCGATCACCAGGAGACGGTGAGTTCTACTACTGCCTTAGACACAAAAGCCAGCTGGGTGATGGACCAATCACCAGGAGATGGTGAGTTCTAGTATGCCTTAGATATGAAAGGCAGCTCTGTGACTTTGGGCCGATCACCAGGAGACGGTGAGTTCTAGTATGCCTTAGATATGAAAGGCAGCTCAGTGACTTTGGGCTAATCACCAGGAGATGGTGAGCTCTAGTACAGCTTTATACACAAAAGACCACTGGGTGACTTTGGCCAATCACCAGGAGATGGTGAGTTCTAGTCCCGCCTTAGACATGAAAGCCAGCTGGGTGACTTTGGGCCATTCACTCTCTCAACTCAGCTGACCTCACAGGGTTGTTGATATGGGGAAAATAGAAGGAGGAAAAAGTGTCACATATGTTTGCTCCCTTGTGTTATTTTTTTTTTAAGTAATAAAGGTGGGATAAGAATCAAATAAATAAATTCATCCTGGAGAAAAATGTATCTATGGGGTGAAGGGCTGACATTGACTTGATGGCACATGATCAATCAACCAATTAATTAAATGAATCAAACAGAAGATGAGGATGAGAATGAAGATGAGCGATATTTCATAATTAATCTGTGTTTTGTTCTGTCAATGCTTAAAATAGCTGATTAAGCCAAGTCATTTCCAGGACCATGGACAGCTCTCTACATGGTCAATTACGATTATAGCTCTTCCAAAGCAGAGAATGGGTGTCAGTTGTCCAAGATTGGAAACATTAGGCAAATTGCCAATTGGGATTGCCTTACTTCTGTAGAGGAACTGACTGGTTAGCAATATCCACTCCTGCTTCAATATTGAAAATAGAACAAAAACATTAACTGGGAACTCATGCCTGAGGCCTCAGCCCAAGTTGTGCTTTTCATCAAGAAAACATTACAAGTCAGAAATCCAGCAGGTATAACCATCCCTTATGCTGCTCGTCCTGATACTAATTATTCTCTGATTGTCACACACAAAAAATAGCATTTAATAGTAAGCTCAGTCAAGGAATGGAAAAATGCATACTATATTATTCAGAAGTGGGGAACGATGGCCCTTTTATGACTTGTGGACTTCAACTCCCAGAATTCTTGAGCCAGCCATGCTGGGTCAGGAATTCTGGGAGTTGAAGTCCACAAGTCATAAAGGGGCCATCGGGCCCCACCTTTCATATAATCAAAGGTAAAAGTTTACTTGTCCAGTCATGTCCGACTCTAAGGCACGATGCTCATTTTTATTTCTTGACCGAGGGAGCCAGCGTTGTCCAAAGACATTTTCCATGGTCATGTGGTCAACATGGCTATACACCAAAGGTGCACAGAACACTGTTATCTTCCCACCAAAGTGGTACCTACTCGCAGATCCCACCAAAGTGGTATCTACTCGCATTTGCATGCTTTCAAACTGCTAGGTGGGAGAAAAAGAACGACAGCTCACTTATCAATCTCTTTTTTTAAAAAAAATTGGACCACACTCATGGATAACAGGAACAATATAGATCTATGAAGCTATTATTATTATGGTTGGTTGCACAATCAGTCAGATATTTAGACTGGATATGGCATTTTTATCTACCTCTCCAGTTCTTCCCAAGGGTCTGGGATAGGCAGACGTTGTTATCTGATGATGTGAAAGATGTCGTCGCAGGATGTAAGTTGTTCCAAGGAAAGCTGCCTTTTGTAATTGACTGATGAGGATTTTGTCAATGCCGATGGTGTTCAAGCGGTGCTCCAGATGTTTTGGGACTACATCCAAGTTGCCTATTACTGTTGATACTGTCTTTGGTTTCTTTTGCCACAGTCATTCTATTTCTATTTGCAGGTCTTTTCTTATCTTTTCCAGTTCTTTCTCTTTTATTCTGCTGTCTCCAAGTACTGCCACATCCTCTATCTAGACTTTTGTGTCTTTCTTATCATCATCAGTGCTAGTTTTGTAATGAAACATCTTCAAAAAAAACCCCTACCAAGCTCAGAGAGCACCAAGGACCCCACAGTTCAAACCTGAGCTACAAATATTCTCTTCTATCAACGAACTATATGTTGAAAAGTAGAAGGAAGCATCAATTAAGGAACTAGAAAGACTGATCCATGAATCTCCACAAAGGACCATCTGGTTTATCCCATCATTATAAGTTTAAAACTGCTATCCTTTCATCAAAAATGTACTATTTCATAACTACTGGGACCTTGAGGATCATTCACATCCTGGCCAGTGTCTCTTCTCACTTTTACCATCGGGCAGAAGACACAGAAGTATAGCCAGCCAGACAAACAGGTTTAAAAACAGCTTTTATCCGTGGGTTGTCAGATTCCTAAACACAATATAGCACCACAAACAGATTAATATGACAAATTTCACTGGTGCCAGTGTAGTGTGTAATATGTACCCTGTTTCCCCGAAAATAAGACCCAACGGAAAATAAGCCCTAGCGTGATTTTTCAGGATGCTCATAATATAAGCCCTACCACCCCCTCAAATAAGCCCCAGTTAAGATCATCAGCCAGACGGACGCAGTTAGTACCGTATTTCCCTGAAAATAAGACCTAACCAGAAAATAAGCCCTAATGCATCTTTTGGAACAAAAGATAATATAAGACCTGGTCTTATTTTGGGGAAAACATGGTATATATTATGATATAAGATCATACACCAAAGTAATATACATTACATTGCACAGAATGTGACGTACATATGGAAATGTATGTCTAGTTTTTCCCCCTAACTACTTGTATAAGGATTATTCTTTATATTATTCATGTTATCTTGTATTCTTGCATGCACTAGAGCAGTGGTGGCGAACCTTTTTCGGCTCGCGTGCCAAAAAGGGGGGGGCGCTCACGCGCGCTCGCATGCCCACACCCATTCCCTCCCCCCCCACGCATGCGCACAACACCCCCCCCCATGCTGCCCCCTGCGCATGCGCACACACCCCCACCCCCGCACAAAGGCTTACCGGAGCCTGGAACGACAAAACCGGCAAACCGGAAGTGCGAAAAAAACGCACTTCCGGTTTGCCGGTATGCTGTTTTTTGCACTCTGGAGGGTTCAGGGAAGCTCCCTGAAGCTCCGGAATGCAAAAAACTACAAAACGGACAAACCAGAAGTGCGGAAAAGTGCACTTCCGGTTTGTCCGTTTTGTAGTTTTTTGCATTCCGGAGCTTCAGGGAGCTTCCCTGAACCCTCCGGAGTGCAAAAAACAGCACACCGGCAAACCGGAAGTGCGTTTTTTCGCACTTCCGGTTTGTCGGTGGGCAACCCTCGCGTGCCGGCTGCTATGGCTCCGCGTGCCACCTGTGGCATGCGTGCCATAGGTTCACCACCACGGGACTAGAGGCTAAACCAATTTCGTTGTATACATGATGTACAATGACAATAAAGGCTTTGAATGTATGCATTTTTTCAGAAAGAAATTGGTGGTTTCGGTTGATTGTTAGCAACATGCTGTGGATTCCCCACCACCACCACCACTGTTACATGTATTAATTCTCTTTTGGAAAACTCATTGGCTTTTGTAGAGTCTTTCAATCCATACCAACAGATTAGAAGCCAACAGGAGGAACTCAATATTGCATTCTTTTATGATTGTGAAATAATATACAACAAAGCTGTATGGATAACCACAAAAATATTGATAATATAATAATATAATAACAATGACATTATCTTCTTTGATAACTCTCCATATTAACATTTCCTCTTTTTATATCTCCTCCTTTCCAACTTCTGTTTCTGTTGTCTAGCCATTGATAAAATACATCCCATATATAAAAAAAATCAGTTTCTTCTTTATCCTTAATAGTGAACGTTAATTTATCCATTTCTGCGCATTCTAAAATTGTCTTGATTACATTCTCATCTGACGGAATCTCATCATTTTTCCATTGCTGTGCAAATACAATTCTAGCCGCGGTTAGTATATGTAAAAAAAATGTATCTGGTTTCAAGTCTATGTATTGCTTTATCATTTTTTCCAAACATGTATGTATTTTCATCATATATATATGACATGCCCAAAAGATGTGTGTGTGTGTGTGTGTGTGTGTGTGTGTGTGTGTGTGTGTGTGTGTGTGTGTAACATTTTTTGCTGATAAATGAAAATAAAGGGAGACTATTATAGATGTATTTCGAGCTATTTTGCTCTCGTCAGATAGCCATACCCTTAGTGGGATTTGAACCTGGGCAGTCTGCTTGTAAGGCAATAGTTTTAACCTCTAGGCCACAAGGTTCTCTTCCCTATCAGCTCTTCACCAGGAAAGGGTTATAAATGTTTCTGTCGAGTCATCCTGGTGTATGGAAGGAAACATCACAGCTCCCTTTTGCCTTTCGGCACCTCCTGGATATTTAAAGAGTTTTTCTGCTGAGTCACCTGGTATACCCAATTATGGGAGGAAGCATACTGCTTCCTTATGTTTTACCTTTTGCCTTTCAGCCCCACTCCAGGGCCATCCAGGCTAGAAACCATATTTGCAAACTTACAAAGAACTGATAAAGAAATAAAGGGAGACTAGTATAGATCTATTTCAAGCTATTTAGCTTTCATCAGCTAGCCATACCCTTATAGGATTCGAACTGGGGCTGACATGCCTTGTTAGGCAATGCTTTTACCCTCTAAGCCATGAGTTCTCTTCCCTCATCAGTTGAGCCAGGGAAAAGGTATATATATATATATATATATATATATATATATATATATATATATATATATATATATATATATATATATATATATATATATATATATATATATATATATATATATATATATATATATATATATATATATATATATATATATATATATATATATATATATATATATATATAATATGGTAGTATGAACCAGATGATTGGTTACACTTCCAGCATTTAGCAGGTCTATCTTTATACTTTTGTGCCAGATTTGCTGGTGCAAAATGCCATTTATAAAACATTTTATACAAATTTTCTTTATACGCAGTTGACATAGTCAATTTAATATTTATATCCCATAGAAAATATGTGGATTATGACTGTTTAAAAACAACTGTACCCAGAGCGCACACTGTTTGATGGAAATTGAATGTTATATAAATAAAAGCTGTATGGATAACCATTCTTTATTAGTGCAGCAATTTATATCTCTTTCTACTTTTCAACAAGGGTTTTATATTGCTTGAAGTCCCATATGGAGAACCATTTAGGAACTTGAAATGCATATACTAGCTTATATTCCCCTTTTTTTTTAACTATGGTTAATTAAACATTCATCATTTCATGATATAACATGACCAGTGTCTGTGTTAATCTGTGTTGTGGCACTTGTTTTGGTATGGGAAAAAGAAATAAAGGTAATCCTCGACTTACAACCATCCGTTTAGTGACCGTTCGAAGTTAGAACGGCACTGAAAAAAAAGTGACTCATGATTGTTTTGCACATTCATCACCGTTGCAACATCCCCATGGTTACGTGATCGAAATTCGATCGAAACTTGGCAAACTGGCATGTATTTATGACGGTTGCAGTGTCCTGGGGTCATGTGTGATCCCCTTTTGTGACCTTCTTACAAGCAAAGTCATTGGAGAAGCCGGATTCGCAAGGTCACATTCTGTTAAAAAAGAGATTTTTTTAAAAAAGAGTCAAACTATGTTCCCAACCCCTCTAGTTCTTCTCAAAAAGAAAATAAGTTTTAGAAAAGTGTTTACGTGAAGAAACAAACTGTTATAACTCAATTTTTATAGAATAACAGCAAAGCTAAAGAGAGGGAGGGAGGGAGGGAGGGAGGGAGGGAGAGAGAGAGAGAGAGAGAGAGAGAGAGAGAGAGAGAGAGAGAGAGAGAGAGAGAGAGAGAGAGAGAGAGAGAGAGAGAGAGAGAGAGAGAGAGAGAGAGAGAGAGAGAGAGATTTGTCTTTAAATTAAAACATCATATCAGACAATCCTGTTGGGATTGGTGTAAATCTAATTATTCAGGCAATCTGGCATCAGATTTTCCTCACTTCCTAAATCTATCCAGAAATAAAAACTGTGTTCTTGTAGCAACCTCTTCTCTGTTGTTCTTTTGTTAGTTTTTGCAAACCAGAGTCCGGAGGGAAATATTCTTTGTTATTAAACACAAATGTTGTTGATTTATTTTAGTTTATTAATTAAATTTGTATTCGGAAACCAACAAAATAGGTTCTCAGATGTTCACATTCATTGATAAAAATGCAATGAAAGATCCTTGGTGCTCTCTGAGCTTGATTGTTTTCTTGCAGACATTTCATTACCCAACTATGCAACGTCATCGGTGCTAGAAGGGAATGAGGAAGGATAGAGGAGGAGGAGGAGGAGGAGGAGGAGGAGGAGGAGGAGGAGGAGGAGGAGGAGGAGGAGGAGGAGGAGGAGGAGGAGGAGGACTGAGGGCTCCTTGGTGCTCTCTGAGCTTGGTTCTTTTCTTGCAGACATTTCATTACCCAACTAGGTAACATCATCAGTACTAGAAGGGAGTGGATTTGTGGAGACGAGGGGGAAGAGGAGGACTGTGGGGTCCTTGGTGCTCTCTGAGCTTGGTTGTTTATTTGCAGATGTTTCATGACCCAAACTAGGTATAGCTAGTCCTCGACTTACAACAGTGACCGTTCAAAATTGACACTGAAAAAAGTGACTTTTGACCATTTTTCACACATACAACCATTGCAGCATCCCCATCAAAATTCAGACATTTGGCAACTGATCCATATTTATGACATTTGCAGTGTTCCGGGGTCATGGGATCACCTTTTGTGACCTTTTTACAAGCAAAATCAATGGGGAAGCCAGATTCATTTAACAACCATGTTACTAACAACACCTGCAGTGATTCGTTTAACAACTGTGGTAAAAAGGTTGCAAAATGGGTCAAAATTCACTTAACAAATGTTTCACATAGCAACAAAAATGTGAGGCTCAATTATGGTCATAAATCAAGGACTACCTGTTAATATCACCAGTGCAGTGGTGATGTTACCTAGTTTGCGTTATGAAATGTCTGCAAGGGGAAACAACGAAGCTCAGAGACCACCAAGGACCCTCATTTCAACCCTGAGCTACAAATATTCTCCTTTATCGGCAATGAAAGATCCACACTAAAATGGAAAAAAGCAATTAATCAAACAATATCACAGGATTGTCCCTGTTGTCTGATGGCATATTTTATCCTGGTGAAGTTCTCCAAAATAATTTGGTGTTGACAACTTACGGGAAACCAATAGAGTGGGGAGCAGTTCAGATTTCTGGAAGGAAATTATTCCAAAGTCTACTTGTACCCCCACTCCATGTTCCCAAACTCCACACAAGTGAGGCATCACAAGTTACCGTATTTTTCGGAGTATAAGACGCACCTTTTTACCCTCAAAAAGAGGGTGAAAACTTGGGTGCGTCTTATACACCGAATGTAGCCCCACCCAGCCACCCCCACCCTTTGGCCTATGTCTTCCAGCAATTTACCTCTTTGCAGCAAACAGGCAAAGCACAAGAAGAGCACAAGAAGAGATAAACTGCCTCCCGACCTACAGCTGACGGAGGCTTGCAAGCCACATGGTAAAATGAAACTAACCACGTGGCTGTAATGTGACAAATTGCTGGGAGATAAACTGTGGCAATATTACACTGCTGAAATTGCAAGGAGGCAAGCTAGAGCTGCTGTGGCTCAGTGATAGAGCTCTTGCCTCACAATCAGGAGGTTGTGAATTCTATCCTAGGTAGAGGCAGATTCTGTTAATATGTTATTTTGTTAAATTTTTGTAGAGTGTTCAAATTATTAGACTTATTCTTTAAAGACTGCTTTATTATTGTTCTAGACAACTTGGATTTGTATTTGTATTTGTTTATTTTGTCAAGCATAAATGAATATAAGCAAAGTTACAAACAGTAAAACATGATTGAATATATATATATATATAATATTACAAGCATGAATAAGAGTAGAAGAGGTATGAATATATGGGTACATTGGGACAGGAACGGTAGGCACGATTGTGCGCTTATGCACGCCCTTCATTTAACAAAATGAAGAAGCTTTTTAAAATAAATGCTTGCTCTGAAGAGGCCCAGTGCTATTGTATCTTCTTTTAAATAGCAGAGAATACTTCCAGAAAGCCACATCAATTTTAAAGATCTGTAAAAGTATAATCTGAAATGTCCTGTTTTAGTATTAAGTATTAGTATTAAGTATTAGTATTAAAAGAAGGCAGCTGAGAAACCCTGACTAAGTCATGTTTGGAGTAGATCTATTTAAATAATTGGGAGGAGTTAGTGTGATTACATTTAAGAAAACTTTCTGGCATTAATATACTGCCATAAATGTACATTTCTCCAATTCTTTGCCATTTCTATGGGTCAGGCACACATGCACAGAAATACACAGCAGACAGTGTATATCATCTGTACTGTTTGCTGTTTGGCAAATTGCTGGGAGGCAGAGGCCTTTTTTCCTTGTTTTCCTCCCCCAAAACTAAGGTGCGTCTTATACTCCGGTGCGTCTTATACTCCGAAAAATACGGTAGTTCGCCCAAGAGTGCAGAGAAGAGCAGCAAAGGTGATTAGGGGACTGGAGGCTAAAACATGTGAAGAACCGTTGCAGGAACTGGGCATGTCTAGTTTAATGAAAAGAAGGAGTAGGGGTGACATGATAGCAGTCTTCCAATATTTGAAGAGCTCTTTTTGCCAATGTTAAACTATTCAACACCACCGACAATACTTCTACCCTTCAAAAAGACCTTGACCATGTATCATAATGGTCTGATAACTGGCAACTACAAATCTCAACCAACAAATGCTCTTACACATTGGCAAAAAGAATCCAAACACAAAATATAAACTTGGAGGACACGACCTTGTAGACGACCCTCACTCTGTAAAGGACCTTGGAATACTCATATCTAATGACCTAAGAGCCAGAGCCCATTGTAACAACATTGCCAAAAAGGCACTAAGAGTTGTCAACCTAATCTTGCGTAGCTTCTTCTCTGGCAATATTACACTGCTAACCAGAGCATACAAAACATTTGCCAGACCAATCCTAGAATACAGCTCACCTGTCTGGAATCCGCACTGCATATTGGACATTAATACAATTGAGAGAGTCCAGAAATATTTCACAAGAAGAGTCCTCCACTCTTCTGCTCGCAACAGAATACCTTATTCCACCAGACTTGAAATTTTGGGCTTAGACAACTTAGAGCTGCGTCGCCTTCATTATGATCTAAATGTAGTTCATAAAATCATCTGCCACAATGTTCTACCTGTCAATGAATACTTCAGCTTCAACCGCAACAATACACGAGCACACAATAGATTCAAACTCAATGTAAACTGCTCGAAACTCGACTGCAGAAAATATGACTTCAGCAACAGAGTAATCAATGTCTGGAATGCACTACCTGACTCTGTGGTTTCTTCCCCAAACCCCCAAAACTTTAACCTTAGCTTAGACTGTCTACAGGACCTCACCCGATTCCTAAGAGGTCTGTAAGGGGTGTGCATAAGAGCACCATTGTGCCCACTGTCCCTGTCCTACTGTCATATTGTCCTCATTTACCTATACCTACTTTGCTTATGTTTATGTTTATACCATACCTGTTATCTTGTACACATTTTGACAAATAAAATAAATAAAAAAATAAAAATTATTTTCCAAAGCACCTGAAGGCAGGACAAGAAGCAATAAATGAAAACTAATCAAGGAGAGAAGCAACATAAAAATAAGAACCAACCTTCCTGATAGTAAGAATTGAATAAGTGGAATAATTTGCCTCCAGAAGTTGTGGGTGCTCCATCACTGGAGATTTTTAAGAGGAGATTGGACAACCATTTGTCTGAAATAGAATAGCAGAGTTGGAATGGACCTTAGAGGTCTTCTAGTTTAAACCCTTGCTTAGGCAGGAAACCCTACACCACTTCAGACAAATGGTTATCCAATTGTGTGTTGTGTATGTGTGTGTCTTGTTTCTCCCAAAATAAGACATCCCCTGATAATAAGTCCAATCAGGCTTTTGAATGCATGGCAGTAAGGCCAAATGCTTATTTCAGGGTTCAAACAAATATAAGACAGGGTCTTATTTTCAGGGAAACACAGATATATTTCTGTCGAGTCACCTGATATACCCAAATATGGGAGGAAGCATACTGCTTCCATTTGCCTTTCAGCCCCACTCCAGGGGCCATCCAGGCTACAAACCATATTTTCGAATTTACAAAGAACTGATAAGAGCTGACAAGAGAGGAGAATTTGTGGCTTAGAGGGTAAAAGCACTGCCTAAACAAGGCAAACAGCCCAAGTTCGAATCCTAGAAGGGTATGGCTAGCTGATGAGAGCTAAATAGCTTGAAATAGATCTATACTAGTCTCCCTTTATTTCTTTATCAGTTCTTTGTCAGTTTGAAGAGAGAGAGAGAGAGAGAGAGAGAGAGAGAGAGGAGAGAGAGAGAGAGAGAGGAGAGAGAGAGAGAGAGAGAGAGACATACTGTAGATATAGATATAGATATATAGATAGATATAGATAGATATAGATATAGATATAGATATAGATATAAATAGATAAATGATAGATAGATGATAGATAGATAGATAGATAGATAGATAGATAGATAGATAGATAGATAGATGATATAGAGATAGAGATAGAGATAGATAGATAGATAGATAGATAGATAGATAGATAGATAGATAGATAGATAGATAGATAGATAGATAGATAGATAGATAGATATAGAGAGAGGGGGGGAGGGAGGGGGGTGTTTGGTTTCCTGTTCAAGCAGCAGGTTGGACTAGAAGACCTCCAAGATCCCTTCTGTTTAACTGGGTCAAGCTCAACATTTAATTAATCAGCCTCAAAATCCCAGAAGAAAATTCCAGGAATCACGAAGAAGTTCTGGTTATAATGCTAATAAATAAAATGGCCTACCATAAATTGTTTTGGCATGGGGAGCTGAATGTCGCATAAAGTTATCAGAGAGAAAATAGGCCCCGTTCATGAATAATTGGAATCTGCGCAGACCTAGTAAAAATGATGGTTTGTGATTTATTAAGTATTCATTAGATTGCTTTCTATGCACGCATAAAAACGAATGCGGATGGAAAATTATGGAAACATGAATTGCTAAAGAAGCACTCGATAGTTAAAAGAGAAAAGCACTAAATCATTTCTTACCTAAGGATTTGCAGGCCGGAATAGCTCCAATTTCGTTTAATGGTATGTTTTTTAGGGACAGCGTTCCCATTTGGCAAATATTTCTTTCGGGTTTTCATTTAAAAAAAATAAATCACCCAGTCGGATTCAGGATGGCAGGTGAAAATTGCTGAGGCTTCCTGAATTTTAGAAGGTGAGGAAAATCTCTCTCCAATTTTTTTCCCCTCCATCTTTCAAACCTCTCCATTGTTCGTACAGCAGAAGAGTTATGAAAAAGAAGTCTTTTTCTTCTGGAGTTTCATGGAAAAGTTAAATACTTGTCTTGTGCTTGGCAGTGAAATATGCCAGGCTGCTTCTCCAGAACCTGAGGCGACATCCTTTTTAATCCCTAATTTAATGCGCTCTTGAGGAGAATGGGCAGATCTCACCAGGAGATGCTCAGTGTTTCACTGCTGAAATCGATGCCCTTTCCGTCACGATCAGTTCTAACCAGAAATGGAAATCTTAAGCTTTTGGTGAGGGCCTTTCCCAGGACTCCCCAAAGATGTTCAGAACTGAACTACAGACCTTCTGGGTGCAAAATCTTGGGGTTTTGCCTTTGAGACAGACAAACACACACTCACGCCTTCCCCAACTACCAAGGCTTCTTTCTTTCTTTCTTTCTTTCTTTCTTTCTT